>JACEFO010000754.1:0-95609 GCA_015342445.1 Digitaria exilis | reverse complement strand
TCATGTAAGAAATATCAGTTACGATGAAGAATTAACTTTTTATGAAACATAGCAGCTGTTAAGGAGATTTTTTAGTATGAATATTGATAAGGGCTCCAGGTTTTAAATTCGCCCCGGGCCCAGGACCGGCACTGAATACATCACGGCAACTCGTTCAGATTTCCAGCTGTCAACCTGTCAACGTCCTGATCACAATAGCCACGATTCTGGAGATGCAAACTTGGTCACGTTTATACAATTCTTGAACCCATCCAAGCACATATTTATGAATTGTTCAAAGATCATCGACCTCTTTCTAGATTTGGTGTCTGCAACAAGAAATCAGTGGAACGATGTCAAAAGGGCAATAGCCATGCAAGTTGCGAACGCAGCGTTGGAGTCTAGGCGTGATGAGGTTTCCTAGCGCCCAAACATTAGCAAGGCTAAAATACAAACTGAAGCTAGTGTGATACGAGGTTTCCTAGGCCATTTTACATTTTTGGGAACTTTTTCATCTGACCCCAACTTTCCGCTTCATGTTTCTTTTGTACTGTGCAGAAACTTCATATTTGACCACCATGCACACCAATACTGTTATGGGCACCCCAAGTCCCAACTCAAAACTGAAAAATCACATAATGGCCGCCCAAACTCTCTCAAGACTAATGATGAGGCTATTTCACCCCAGTTATCCAAATAAATTAAGTAGTATGCAACAAAACTGCTACCCTTAACTTTCAGAGTTTTCAGTGCCAATTAATATTCTCTGTAAAAAAGGCACAGATCATTCTTACAATGACAAACTTCATACTATTGTATGAGGTTGACATCAGATATTGAAACCAAGCAAATAAAAACATAAGAATCCACATTTCTTTTTAACTTCTGAGTTGGAGGCATACAGCCATACTAACATGCTCAGATGAGAGATGCAGGTGCAACATTACAAACTGTGCTGATCCAAAGTAGAAATTTGAAAACTGCAGTAAGATGATTTGACAGACAGACAAAAATGTACATTTTAAGACATAAACTTTATTCATTTTACAGAGGATACAAAAGATGGATTACCCACCAGTGTTAATGTGCCATCAAAGCTAAAAAAAAGGCCATGAAGAAAAAGCATCAGATTTCAGCAGATGTGACTTTCTGAACACAGATCGATACACCCGTCGTCACAACTCATCATTAGGTTCATAATACATTCACCAGGAATTGGGAGATGAGGTAACGAACAAATGCCTAATTATTAGTAGTGTGTTTAACAATGCCCTAAAGAACACAAGATTAGCTAGTGTAGAAACAGCTTGCTATGGAGAATATGATGGCTCATTTTCTGGGTAACATACACAACATGCAGGAACACGAAAGACAATTGCTACGTTAGACTTATGGTGAAAACATAGCAATGACGAGGAAATGAAATAGTACTGTTACTAATGGACTGGCTGTGTGAGTCCATTATTATTCAAAGGTTACACCCTTGCTTACAGACAGAGTCTGTGCTATACTATTCTGGCATTGCAGAAACGAAGGGATCATGAAAAAAAATCCTATCAAGGAAAGGCGCATATACAGTGTATAGTCGTGTTTAATAATATGATAGAACAAGGAGACTGCGTTTCTGATATTTCATAGACATCACTATAATTAGAAAATAAGATATTCATACCAGATGCCGCACATGGACCAACTCCTCGAACAACAATGTCAACTAAAACGGTTCGATTATTTTCAGTACACCAGGGCAAAATCTGGACAGCCAAGATAGTGAACCAACAAAAAATACAAGCTAGACTTTCTTAGCAAGATCCGCCTGTTTGTGCCATGCTCCACAAACCTTCTCTTCGACATGCAGTCCTTTCCTTCGCCTAACGGAATTCATAAGCTTTTTAGCCAAGGCTTTGGCACAATGCTTGACATCTCCAGTGTTCTTCATAGCCTCTTCCCTGGCGTCTTTGGGTAAAGATGGGGTGCGACGCGGGCATACTAGCTTCGCCAGTGGCTAAGAATGAGCAGAGCACTAGCTGCACCTGCAGTTAAACTCCTAAGTGTGATTTGAAAATCCAACGCTTCAGCCACTGGCAAGTAAGCATGCACTGTGAACAATGAGTTCCTTCTGCCATCTCTACATCCAGAATCCTGCTCGCCTCTTACCAAGAACTGCAATAAGTTGGGTTTAATTGCTCTGATGTGTGGTCAACTCACACATGTACATTGCCTCAACAAGCCTTGGATGGTTCTGAAGAACAGCTGCTCGGCATGCTTCTTTGTAAACTGCAGTGATTTACTTGACCGCTGAAGATGTTGTATTGATCAGAGTGATTAGCAGCATCAGAGCCGTCGGCCAAACAAGTAACGGCTCAATAACAAACGCCCAGACCCCACATAGGTTCATCACACAAAGGCCCAGCATTTGTGGCAATCTGGAAACCTGAGGACAATGCTGTTCCTTAGTGCCATAGATTCTAGATGCAATGATGATTCAGGAGCATCTTGCTGCTGATTCACCATTATCAAGATTGCTGCTATCTTTGGCATCAGAATTCCCTCACAAACCCCAATCTCCTCAGAGAGACATGAGATCTACCGCTCACAAGAATACCTTGCCTTTCCCATCTTGGGTGATTACACTATCACTTGATTTTGTACGCAGGCGAGAGAAGGAGATTTGGACCGACCTGCCAAGGACCTAGGTGACCAGATTCTTTCAAGGTATCCAAGCCATGTCTTTCTATACCTGTCAAGTTTTTCTTTATCCACTTGCTTGGAAATTGCTTCCAAATTCACTGTCTATGGCATCAATCATACGCTGCCTAAGCATTCAAGCAGAATCACCATCATCCTGAGAAAGCCTTGGATCCAAGACACCTTCCCTTTTTGCTGCTTTCCCCTCAACTATTTCACCAAGCAATTGTTCACTTTCCTCAAGGACCTTAGTTAGAGCATTGGGAAGCCTCAATACCTGAACTCGCACAGTGCATCTCCCATTTGGAGTAGTCCTCTCAGCAAACTCCTGTGCGGATTTCGACCTCTCCACTATGGCAGCACCTTCTCCTTCAATGTCTCTTTTGAAGGAAACTAGGGGGTCTGAGACCACCAATTTGACCTTTGCAAACCTTTCCTCCAAATCCTTTATGCACCGTTCTAAATGTATCTCACCTGCAGCAGCAAGGACATGCTCACCCCTCTGTGTAACAGTGTACTCCACACAAATGGGTCTGCCGATTAAGAAGTTTGAGCCCCTTTAATAAGAGCTCCCCAGATCAGTTGGGTTTGAGGGCTCAATCCTGCAACCTTAGCATTGGAGATGCCTGGAACATCATACTTGAGAAGGACCAGCAACTCTTGGTGGATGACAATGTGGCCGCTCTTCAATATATGCTGCCCAAGGCCCTGGATTGCAACAACATTCCCAGCACCCACACTGGCAACTGGTTCAGGCCCTGTCCAAGCATCTCATACAAGTATTGCAGCTCCACCTCCTGCACATGCTTCTGCACTTCATCCCCTTCTCACTGGATCATACAATGGCGATAACACAAAAACCTTCTGCCCTGCACGGAAGGATCCCACTGAAGACCCTCGCAAATGCCATAACAAGCACTCCTCTGACTCGCTGGCCACCATGGTGATTCAATAGTTCCCCATTCACACTCCCTTCAATGGCAGCATCTTATTATGGCACTGCAACATCTTTTGACACATAAACTACCACCGGCGCATCCACGGTCACATCACAGGCCTCGACACACTTCCGCCCACACCCTCTCTGCCTCCGCAACAACCTCCGGGCAACCAGCAGCATCTTCTGGTGTAATTTCCCTCTTTGGCATAAGTCTTGCAACCCTGATCCCTTGAGCAGCAACAGGGTCAGGCGTGCACTCCACCACCATATCCATCACAGCATGATCTGCCAGCGGCAGCCCACCGACTCATCACAGACTTGCAGCACCACCTTCGGATTCTTCTGTTTCTTCAGCTCCCGTTCCGGAATTTTCAATTGAAAGTTTCTACCAATTTCTTTACCCGGTTACTCTCACCACCATCCTTCAGCACCAGCTCATACATCTTCCCACAAGGCACTCAGCACAAACTCCACGAACATGGCTGTGGGTATCTGCACTCTTGATGGCTTTTCTTCCCCACAACCTTCCCTGTCTTCTTATCAAGATATCTCGGACCCCACAATCCTCTCAGGAAGGCGGGAGGATTTGACTCCGACCTTTTTGGCGTAGAGGTCAGCGAACTGTTTGGGGGCGGAAGCCCCAGCCGTCAAGTGCGCAGGCGAAGACGACATTGCCTTTGAGGGGCTGGAACGTGTCCTCATTGTCATCGTCGTCTTCGAAGTCCTCAGGAAGGTCTTCAGTGGAGGACGAGGTGCTGGTGGAGGGGTTGTCCTCGAGAGCGGAGAGGACGGAGAAGTAGGAGTGCGAGCGCAAGGCCGAGTAGATGGAGTTGACGTCGGAGACGATGCGGTGGAGGCGCATGTACGCCTCGGCGGGGGTGAGGCTGAGCTCGGTGATGAGGCGGTCGATCTTGTTGAGCACGAGAGGCAGGGCCGGAGGCGCTCGACGAAGGCCTGGCGCAGCGCGGCGTGCGTCTGGATGTGCACCCCCTCGACGGCGTCGACGAGGATGAGCGCCGAGTCGGAGAGGCGCGCGGCGGAGGACACCTCGGAGCAGAAGTCGATGTGGCCCGGGGAGTCGATGAGGCTGACGCGGTGCCCGTCCCGAGAGCGGAGCGCGACGGCGGCGGACTTCATGGTGATGGCCCGGCGCTGCTCCTCGTCCAGGTAGTCCATGAAGCGGAGCCTGCCGGCGAGCTTCGGGTGAAGCAGCCCGTCCCCGCAGGACGCCACCAGGTGGTCAGCCAGCGTGGTCTTGCCGTGGTCCACGTGCGCGAGGATGCATGTGTTGCGGATGCGGCGCGGGTCCCCGCCCGCCGCCGCCGGAGCCGCCTCGTCGGACCTCTCCGCCGCCGCCATTGCCGTGGTGTGTTAGGGTTTGTGCTTGGGGAGTTTTGGGTGGGTGGGGGGAAGGAAGACGGAGAGAAGAAGGTTCTGGACTCCGCAAGCGGGTCTGAAGGAACCGAAAAATGGTTTGGGCCGTCCGTTTGAAAATGAGAGGATGAGTTGGGCCGGTCGGAACAGTCCTTTCTTTTTTCTGGGTTTCGCTACGTAGAGGTCAAGAAAGCTATTTCGACCGTCGGATCTGCGGTCCAGTAGACCTCCTGCCGTCGAGATTTTGAGGAAGCGAAAACCCGCGCTGGATTTGTGGCAAGAAAGCATGGAGCAGAAACTTGGCGGCCACGTGTTCTTGGGTGGAAAAGCAAACCAGAAACTTGGCAGCTACGAAACTTGTTCATGTAGTACATCTCTCGCCAATTCCGGTTCTTTTCTCTCTAGCCTGTGTTTAGTTGGGGAAAAAAGTACTTTTTTTACTAAAGAAACATGTTATGTGAGGGGATGCATAGGAAAGATAAAAAAGAAATTTTCTGGGAAACGTGTTATGTGAGGGGGATAAATAGGAAGTAAAAAATACATTTTGCAACTGAACATTTTTCTTCTTTTTGATGAGTTGGGATGAGATCATGAGACAGTACCACTGCGACCTGTTAAGTGGCGGTCCATGCGCCATGGGCAGGTTGCATCAGAAGCGATTGTAGAGTGCACACTTAAATAACCGTACGCTAAGAGAAGATCAAATTCCAAGTAACTAGCCGCGTTTTTATTTTAATCACCATATTATTTGAACTCTGGACAATCATGATCACAAAAGGCAGCATGAACTTCTGTGTAGGATTGTGCCTGTGACCGATATCAGAACTGCACAGATTGTATAGAGGAACACCACCGATATAGATATAAGATATGTTCAACGAGGCATGAATGAATATTATGCCACATAAGAATAACCGAACAATCTATAATAACTCTATATATGCCCTAACCTTGGAGCCAGCAAAACTGACACATTCTACTCCAAATGCGCCATATGCACCAAAGGCAGGGCAGAGACGACTACCATGTGCAACTGATTAAGGGATCAATCCAATGCCAAGTAGGACTACTATCAAGCCGCTAGAATTTCGACGATACAAAATTTGACTAGGGACTGACCAAACCTGAAATGGCTACGAACTATGCAACCAAGAATCCTCAAATGAGTTCCTATTCTTCTTCCTCTGTCTTTTTTTTTTGGTGTGTGTGTGTGTGTGTGTGTTGCGTGATGCCTCTTCGTTATCTGTGCACCGAGGCCGAGTAAGAGCTAATTTGAATGCTTGCGGTTGCGAATGTGGAATTGCTTGGGAGGTAATGAAGTGGAGGTAGGAGCAGCTCAGCAGTAGGAGGGAGTAGCCAGGGCCAGCTCGGTGCCCACCACACTGATCACGCCGGCGTCGTTGAAAAGGGTCCTCTTCCCCTCCAGCAGGTTGGCGCCCGCAGGCCCCGGGCGACGAGGGCGAGGTGTCCTGCACAGGCCATGATCAATTGAACAAGGATCAGATTGTAGCTGCCTTGATTTGTCGATGACTTTAGATACAGCAATCGAACAGCATGAACAAATATAAGAGGGCCATGCTGCAGAGTGCAGACTGAAGAATCAGAGGACGAGTGGACGACGAAGAGGAGCAAGGATGAAGCAAGTGAACTCACCACATGAAGTCGAGCCAGGCCGGAGAAATGCAGCAGCTTTTGTGGACTGAACCCTGCTGCTGCTGCAGCAGCAGCAGCAGCAGTGCCGAACAGCTTTTGCGGCTGCAGGGGCGACCTCGGGCTGGGCAGGGACAGCTGCAGCATGGTCGCTGCGGCAGTGGCGTAAGAGGAAGCCGCCGAGGGCGGCGTGGAGAAGAGGGCGCCAACCATCAGGTGCTCATCCAGGCCCGACGACGCTGCCGCTGCCACCTCAACTGCTGGGGCTAGCGATGACCGCGGGAGCCCCGGCCCGGCGCTACTGGCGTTGCTGGTGCTGCGAGGGATCCCCGGGCCTGGCGTGGCAGTGGCCGGGCAGCTGCTGCTGGCTCCCTCGCTGATGGTGGTGCCGGACGCCATGCTTGGCCACAGGAACGTGCCCTGTGGCTTGCAGACTCGGAAGCTGCTCTTCTTCCTCGCCGGCCTGTTCGGGACGCCTTGGATGACGGTGCTGTCGGCCCGCGAGGTCATCTGGTCACTGGAAGCAAGGTACACTGCCGTGCGGGGAGCATCTTCTTGATTTTCATCACTGGGACTGGGAGCTAATCCAGCTGACGAGCTGTTTCTGTCTTCAGTGCTAGCACTAATTGATCCTGCACCATCCAGTTGGCACTGTTACTTGTGCTCATGGATAATGCCAGATATACATTTGCACAGGCTGAGCATAATGAACAAACAGAGTACATTGCCACGCAAAGAAGCTACCTTGAAAGAAAGGAAGGAGCTGGAGAGAGAGTTAATCCGATCCTCTAACTTATCATTCTTGTCAGCTACATGCTCGTACTTCTCCTGAAATTGGACAAAGTGAGTCCAATAACTTTATTCAGAGCGGCACAAAAGCTAAGAGAGCAGAATGTGCAGAGAACTGGACCTAGAAAGTATCCAAGCTTAATTACATGTAACAGTGCAAAAGATGTTATATGTGCAGAATGTGCAGAGAACTGGACCTAGAAAGTATCCAAGCTTAATTATATTGTCAGGGCTGCATGCATGGATGTACCTTGAAGGATAACACCTCTTTCTCCAGTATACCATTCATCTGAACCACATTCTCGCACATGTCCTGAAAAATAAAAAAGCAAGATCGTTTCTGTAAATGCAGCTAGCGAAGTCACTGCTTCACTGTGAAGTATTTCCAGGCATCTACTGAAGTTTCAAACAGGATCAGCAATTGTTGGACCACTAAAAATAAATTAGCAGGCATGGTGTCTCAGTTTTAATTGGGAAAAGTCCGGTTTTCCCTCTCTAACTATAGGAAAAAGTCCGATTTTCAACACTAACTATGAAACCGGGACACAAAAAGCCATCCAACTATCAAAACCGTGCAATTTAACCTTTGAGTGGTTTCAAAGCGTTTTCTGTTTTAAAAAATTATTTAAAAATAATTTAATCTAACTAATTAATTTTAAGTAAAGATACGAAACTTGTGCCAACTGTTTTTTAATATAAACTATATGTTGGTACAACATTTGAAGTTATTGGATTTTATTTATTTCTATTCCTAGTCATTATTTAAAATAATAATACACTATGAACATAAACAAATAATACCCAAATAACTTTACATGGCATATCAATAGGTAGGTTGCATCTTTACAAATCTTTTCGGCATCGGGTTTTTTAGTACGAATTTTGTAGTTTAAAACATGATTATTTATTTTTGGCATAAAATGAAAAACCACCTTTGAAACCACTCAAAGGGCCAAATTTGCACGGTTTTGATAGCTGGAGGGTCATTTGTGTCTGGTTTGTAGTTGCAGGTTGAAAATCAGACTTTGTTATAGTTGAAAGGTGTAAATCGGACTTTTCCCTTTCAATTTTGTTTGAAATCAACTGCCAGATCTTTTTTCATGCAGAGAAAGTTTACTGCATTCATGTACCTTCAAAGAGAACACCTGCTTC
The DNA here is from genome assembly GCA_015342445.1 of Digitaria exilis. Taxonomy (NCBI): domain Eukaryota; kingdom Viridiplantae; phylum Streptophyta; class Magnoliopsida; order Poales; family Poaceae; genus Digitaria; species Digitaria exilis. The sequence goes on along the minus strand of JACEFO010000754.1, from coordinate 87,037 downwards.
TCTAGCTTTTCGTTAGCCCTCACAACACTGTGGTACTTCTCCTGAAAACAGATTGTATAACTTCCATAAGTGCATTCAAAATGGGCATACAAAAACATGTTTTTGCTAGTTTTTCAGTAGAAAGCAGAAGTGGGGAGAGAGAATGCAGTTTCAACTTTTCATGTTTGTCAGATCAAGGACAGCAGTCTATCCTGTCTTCAGAATTTCAGAGACTGGAAAGATAGTTGATTGCAACCATATGGAAACATCAGATTCTGAACCAAGATTAGCGCTGTAGCACTAAAAAACTTATCTATAGCAAAACTTGTCCAAATTCACACTTTTCACCACAGAAAACACCAACTTACCACCAATTTGCACCAACTTGCCACCAACTTTTGGAACTAAACAAGGCCTTAGCAAACATCAGAAACTTGGCGAATGCTGTAAGTCCCTATTTTTTTTCTGAATGTGGACGAAAATGCATATCCTGATATGCGGAAACTTGCACATCAATGGAATTATATATCTTGCTCAGTTCTTAATCAGAAGAAACAGCAAAATGCCATTGAAAAGTAAAGGGGACAACAATATAAGTGAGGATTGACTATTTGAGAAGAAATCGAGCTGATCTTTTGCATACCTTCAATGAACAGTAAGCTCTTTCTGCATCGAAGTCCCCATCCTTGCTCATTAGCTGCTCCATTTGCCTGCGCACACCAAAACAGAAAGTCATACTTAGCAATTAGCATAAAATTGGGAAGAGATCCCCACTCTATGTAGGGACTTAATCAACAATGGACAATGGTGTTGCAACAGAACTTCAGAGTGCAGAAGAGACAGAAGGAGCAAAAAGCTATTACCTTTTTACGCCATTGACCTCCCTCGGTGAGTTCCTCAACGTGCCTCTTGACTAGTAGGTCGCCGGCAACAAGGGAGACGTCGTCACCTGGCTTCCATCCCGGTGGCGGCACCCAGTATGGATCAGACACACCGGCCTGTCGCCGCACCTCAGCAAGCTCGGCCGGCTCCAGCCAGTACTCCATCGCACCATCCGCGTTGTGCCGGCGACGGAATCGGTGAGCGCTGCCTTCTGGCACCCGCCCGGGCCATGTGCTTGAGCAGGTGGTCAAGGAGTCCGGTGTCGCCGATGTGCTTACGGGCTTCCTCCCGCAAGCACCTGCCGCATCACCGGCGCGCCGGAGCGGGCGCCCGGGAGCGCATGATGTCGAGCAGGCTTCTCTCTGCTGCGCGTAGCGCTCGCAGACCACCGGTCCTTACCGTGTCGAGGGTCGCCGTCCTTGGACTCCACGGTGCGCTTCTTCTCCTTCTTCGAACTCTTTTGCTGCCGCCCTGAACCTTGTGATTCGTCTTGCCCTCGTCTCTGCGCTTGTTCTTGCTGCTTCCTTCTGCCTCTCGCTTCCTCTTACAGTTTCTTTCGCTCCTCTAACTTCCAACGTGGCTGGACGCTGTTGGTCCTCTCTGACGCTGACCTCTGTGACGTAACCATCGACACCAGCTTCCTTGGGAGCTTCATCACGATGCCGGCCAATGTACCTGACACGACGCCTCATGCCCCACCCGGCGCCATCGCACTTCAAGGTGGTGAGCAGGCAGGAGTCGGCTACCGGCGCCTCTTAGGCCGCCGGTGGAGCGGGCCGGCGGTGGAGGCGGTGGCGCCTGCCGGGACGCGGCGAAGTCATAAAGACCGGGCTTCACGAGCCAGAAGCTGTCCTGGTGCACCTCGTCATCGACCTCCTCCTCAGCCACCTGGCGCCGCAATATGCGCGCGGCGTGGTTGCTGCTCATGACAAAGCGCTCGTCGAACTCCGGCACGGTGCCGGACGTCGGGTAGGAGGAGAAAAAACTGCGCAGCGCCTGGAGGGACGGGAATTTCACCGTGACGTCCAGGTTCGTGCACTCGGTCACCTACACACAGATAAATCAGATATCAGAAACAAAACCAGACCATTCCAAAACAGATCAAGAAATGGACATCAGCATTTGAATCCCAGAAAGAAAAGGCATCACCTTTACCACCCGTATGGACTTCAGATGGATTGGGGATTTGGGGGGCAACTTCTCGTGGTCGATTTCGTAGAAGGCTCCTGATGGGACGAGATCAGTTCACACGAGTCAGGTGAGTGTGGCCTAAGGAATAATATGTGTGTGGCAGTGTGCATCGTAGTATTGCCCTGCCGTGTGCTTACCAGCGTGGTAAGTGGGGCTGTCGTAGAAGGTCAGGCTCTGTCTGCTCAGGGGCGACATGGGTTGGATCCTGGAGTCGTGGTTGGCACAATCCTGTCCATCCTTGCCATTTCTGCTGCTGTGGCTATGGCTACTGGTCTTCTTTTTGAAGTAGTACTTGCTGACCTGTGGCTTCTTATGTGCAATGGTCACAGAAACAACTGGTGAGGCGTGTATGATTTGTGGGGAGAGAAAAAGGGAAGACTGAAATGGTAAAGCTTTGGGGGTGAACGCGTGCAGTGTGACATTGGAAAACAGAGCCTCGTGTAAGAGAGATAGCAATCAACACCGTAGTACTATTTAACACCACACTACAATAAACCACCAGAAGTAATTAAAAGCGACTATACAGAAAGGGAGCACTTTTTTTTTTCTATTTCCAGAAGACAACCTGAAAATTGAATCTACTTTTTAACATGCAAAAATTTGTTTGCCTAATTTGAGCCATGTGCAAGTTTGTGTACATCTCCTGATATCCTTATATGATTTTTAAAAAAAATATATATCTATATACTCACACCAAAAATATGTATCTAGAGAATTATCAAAGTAAACTTGAAATGTTTTCGTGCAGACATGTGAATTACTGACAGTGGCACACTGTACAACTATCCGGTACTTTATCCAGGACAAACTCTATATGATTATGCATTTATGCTAATTGCTTGAATTGATTCAGACAAATCAATATACAACACTCATCCATTAATAAATCATGAAACTAACTAGTGACTTGTCGAACTATATACTATGGTTTTATCTCCTAATGACAATTGTTCAGAGAATATACATTTTAATTTCCATTTGATGTGGTAATTTTAACAATGTTACGTGTGCATGCAGAATGTCAAGTGATTAATTGCATATGATTCACAAATATACAGATGCATCGTCCATTGACCAACCAGACTGTAAAAAGTAATAGATGCCCAATAGCGCTGTGATGTTTAGTTTGGCAACTTCGTACTTAACAGCGTGGAGTTATGTTTCCTCATCAGCGACAACGTCCATAATTAAACAAACTACAAAATACTAATAGCTGTTCCACGTATATCCACATGATTTCTAGCATCCAGTCGCTCTCACGAGAATAACTACAGTAGTTAAAACTACTCCTACAAAAGTGGAATTACACCATTCCAGATTAAATTCCACAAATTAAACATGCTGTAATAAATGAACTCAGCAAATTTAATTAACAAGGCTCCCATGGAGAATACTAGATCAATAGTAGCTGATTGAACACTTTTGGCAACCTCTCTTTTTTTCACATTACCAAGCTGATTAACCTAGCAACTCTGCAGTTCAAATTTCAGGGAAAAAACCACTTAACAAGTACTACTGCGTATCTAGCAAGAGCATCAAAGTATATGTTGACCGCATCTCAGCGACACATCCGGCCGAATCACCCAAAAGCAAAAGCAGCACAACATAACGGACAGTAGCAGTAGATAAATGGAAAGGACAAACAGATCAGCGCCCAGATAACAGCAAGCATGCAAAAAGTAATCGAACTGGCAAAAGTCGCTGTATCTACGGGTACTGGCACGACGTATGTACCGGTGAATTCTGCAGATCATGGGCCGCGAGCGCAGGAGCCGCCTGCAACGTCTCTGCGTCCATCCGCATCCCCCGGCCGTCAGAGCTTTATCTCCTGAAAAGCAATCCATAGATCGAATCAGCAGAGGTTAATTGAAAAGGCAAACACCGAGTTAAAAGAAGAATTACAGAACTAGCTGATCTCATGCCGGACGGAAACTTTCGTTCGTTGAGATGAGAAGAATTTGAGAGACCCACCCAACCAAACTAAATGCACTGACTCACAGAAAATTATACGAACTAAAACAAGCACTGCATTCGGCCTTTTTTACGCTCAAACTGGTGGTCTAGAAATAAATTCGAAAAAATTGTTGTTAGAAAATGCTGGTTGCAGCAGCACGTAAAGGACGGGGAAAATCACCGAATTACCAAACTGAGGGTGTGTTTAGATTGGGGAAAGATTCCCCCGAAAATACACTGTTCACCAAAAAACCACTGTAGATGAATAGTGATATGTGAGTAGAAGAGGTGGGATGAATAGGGAAAAGTTGGGATGAATAGTGGATTTTTGGGGAATCTTTGGGAAACTAAACGGGGCCTGAGATCGAAAGTTGCAACCGAGAGAGAGAGAGATCTGACTCGTCTCGTCTAGCGGCATGATACTGCCTAAACCGCAGCAGCTTCTGCTGCTACCCCGCACGGGCCGCACGGACCAAAAGAAAGAGCGGCGCCTCGGAAAGCAGTGACAACTGACAAGGCGAGATCGGAAAGGAAAAACTCGCTGCTTTTGCGGTGCCAGGGGAATCGCGCAGCGCGGTACGAGAAGTGGTCCGCCTGCGCGGCTCCTCCTGCCTGCAGCCTCACGGGCAAAAAACCAAACCAACACCAGCACCCAAGAGACGATCACGTAGGAGAAAACAGCCAAAAGGAATCCCAGTGCTTTTCCCTCATCAAACAGCCAGAACAACCACTCGCGCCTCCCGAGATCGAAACGAACCACTGAACCAGATGGCGCAGATCAAAACGAAGAACGAAGAGACCATCAGATCAACACGGGGTGCACGAGCACCACTGCCGCACAAGGCAGAACAACACCAAGCATGCGTGCGTGATCAGCCACTCACCTGCAGTGTTTTTACTCGCTGCTGGTGATGCTTAATTAACCAACCCCTAACACGCTTGCCGCTGCTGCTTATGAGATCGGGGTGGGACTGAAACTAAACAAATTTAGGCCGAAATGTGGCGAGGAAGAATTAGATACAGGAGGAGGGGAGAGATTAAATCAAAGGAATTGGGTGGTAAAAGCTTCTAATCTACTACTGGCAACTCGGATCGATCGGCTAGGGGATCGATCCCAAAAGGTGGGAGCTTTGTGGAGGCGAGCTAGTTCATGGCTGGGCTTTGGGGGTTCGGGTCGGGAGGTGGGGCGCTCTAGGTTTCGCTCTGGTGGTAGTGGTCGATCGGGGCTCGGCTTCCTTCCTCCGCCCCCGGCCTCACCTCGCCGAGCGCCACGCCCCCGTGCCGGCCATTAAATAGTGGCGTGGAGGAGAATCCTTTCTGAGAGAGAGAAAACTCGAGAGCAAGTGGGCAGTGGCATGCATGCGACGGTGTGATGCCGTTGCGGAGAGAGAAGCCGCTGCAGCGTGACGGAACGGAACGGCCGCCCCGGGTTGGGCAGCTAGTCTGCCGGGAGTCCAAGTCGATGACATGTGGGCCATCTCTTCAACCGGGACCCACCTGTCTGTGACAGCGCTACTGGACCGACCGAATGCTCGGTGTGTGCGGCGGGGGCCGGGGGGCTGTGCTCGGGACGACCGCGTGGGCCCAGGTGTCAGCGACGGTGCGGAGCGCGCGAAGGAATTTCGCGAAGCATCTGAGCTGGCCATGGCGCGCCGGGGAGAGCCGTAGAGAAAGATACAGTAGATCTTTTTCCTGCGCTGCGTGAATCGGTGTGTGTGTGATGATGAGGCGGAGAGAGCAGTAAATGTGATCGCACCACTTGCACGTACTGCCTCTGCCGCACCCGCGGTGCAGCGTTGACATGCTCGACCTCTCGCAAGCGCGCCCGTGCCGGGGTTCGCTTCGCCCAGTCCAGCTAGCAAAAGCAACCGTGTGCGTGTGTGGAGGAGGGGATTTCTCTGGCCACTCTCTCGGTCTCTCCTGCCCCTCTCTACGATTCGATCTGTACGCACAAGAGACCGCGAGAGAGTCCTTTTGGTGCTCCCCTTCCCGCTGTAATTTTCTACCCCCTCCCTCTCCATCATGTGTGGTGAGAAATGCAAAACAATCCTACTTTTAGTTTTGCTTGATCATCACAATTCACACACGCAGCGCAGGCACGCACTTGGGTGTCAGATCAGATGGCTTCACAGCGTAGCGCACGAACGCACCGCGGCCGCGGAGAGGCGTGCGGTGCGGTGATGACTGACGAGACAGTGAGATGCCGTTGGTATGCCGCCTCCCGTAGTACATGCACAGCACAGCCCCCCACTCGTGCCAAGGCCAAGGTGCATATATATACAGTTGTGTTGCCAAGGAAATAAGGGGCGCCAGAAATGGCTTCTGTATTTTTGTGAGTATTGCATTGAGATCATTGGGATAATTATACTTACTTTTGTTTTTCTTGAAAAAACATTCGCCCGTTGGTTTTAACTTTAACAGTGCCTCTACTTTTTCTGTAAGCATATCAACACCAGGAGCCGCAACACCTAGGACCTGCTAGATTCTGGGACCAAACGATCTCGTCATAACATTAGGGTCATCATGCACACGACATGCATGATCATATATCACAAAAAGGTTATCACTCGGAGGCTTCAACTAGATGTATTGGTAAGTATGAAGACTGGATTCATGCGCATAGAAGGGATTGAAGACTGCAGGGGGCACGGACAATTTTGCAATGACTTTTGATAACGCAACTCCATGGACAACTGATTAATTGCTTCATGGTTTTATTTGGATTATTTAGCGCACTGACCATATTTACACTTGATTTTAATTCGAACTATGTATTTGATTTTTTTCAATATAGAGTTCCAATATGTTTTTTGAAAGACCCGGCATTATGTCCGACATTCATTGATAAGGGAGATAGTACAATTTTACCGCAAAATAAATTGTGCAAGGTGCGCAAAAGAAAAAAAAAGACTGCCAGTTGGGGCGGAACATGGGCTAAACTCGAGCAGCGCTAGCCCAGGCCCAGCGCAGGAGATAAATGATTTCGTTGCTGCCGCCCAAGACATCCTGATCCTGCTGCTATCCTCCTCCCGCCGATCCAACCGAGAGGAACTCGAAATGGAGGAACGCCGCCCTGAGGGCTGAGGCTGTCGGCTTCGTCTTCCACGACCCCAACGTCCACCCGCTACCGCGCCCTTCAATGCCCACGGAGGCCGACGGATCCGCCGCTTCTTCGCCCCGCTGCGCTGCGCCACCGGGCGGAGCGCGTCCTCCGGGTGCCGCCAGCGAGAGGCGCGCGTCCACGAGGCCTGCGCCGCCCACTAGGCGTCGTGCGCGACCCGGACACTGGGGAGCTCCTCCGCCTCGTCATGGAGTGCGTCGAGGGCCCAACCATCGACAGATTCCTGAGCGATCAGCGCCGCCGCGGACGCCTGCCGCTCCCGGAGGCCACGGTGCGCGCCGTCATGTGGCAGGCTGGCGGCTGCTGACGGGCACCGAGAACATGCACGAGAAGCACATCGCTCACCGCGACATCAAGCCGGAGAAGATCCTCATCAGCGACCATGGAAGGACCGTCAAGACCTGCAACTTTGGTCTCGTCATGTCCATGCCCGAGGCGCCGCCGTACGAGCCGGGCGCCAGCTCCCTGTGGTACATGGCTTCCGAGCTGCTGCTGGAGAAGGCGGACTACGGCGTGGTCGTCGATGCCTGGCAGCGTCATGGCCGAGCTCATCAACGGGAAGGTGCTGGCCGCGACGAGGAAGGACAGCTCCGCGAGATCTTCGACGTGGCCGTGATTCTTGTCCACGCCGTTCTGACGTGCAACCCCAACTAGTGCCTCACGGCTTACGCCAAGGTCGACGCCCTAACGCCCTGGAACTGTGCCGGAAAGAAGAAGTGGTGCCATCGGCGTTGGCTCAGGAGTTGCTCGTGGTTCCTGGGGTTCCTTGTGTCTGATTTGACAACTTGAGAGTGTCCGTAGTTTTGATTTGTGTATGAATGCAAAGATGATATCGAATCAGAGAAAATTTGCATGATGATACCTTGTGCCTCATCTAATACTATCAGATTCTTTGGTGATGGACTGATGGTGCCTGCTGCCAAGCAAATCTGTGGCCTTAATGAACACTGGATTCAGACACCTGAAAATCGATGCCTACATTAAAATATGAAGACTCTGAACTCAATTTTTTCGTCACAGATTTCTGACTCATCTCCTGTGATGTTCAAATGCATGAAATTGCTAGATAATGTCGAATTTCAGTTGCATGTGTTCCACAGTGATTAGTGTTATTGACATTAAACGTCTGTTTTCATGATTTGCATTGGTCCAGACATAGCTTCGATTTAGCCGCTCTTTCTTGAAGAGAGGCTGCAACGTTGATTCTTGTTTTTGACAAAGTTGTATTCCGGAATGCTGATGGAGAGCTGCTAGGTACCGAATACTAGTTGGAATACGTCTGAAAATAGAACTTAGTTCCATCTTTATGAGGATCTGGCTACCCATGTTCAGAGGTTTCCGTTCAGAGATGGATGCCCCGGTGAACGCCGTGCAAGGTCACGTGCTAGCTGATACTGGCGCCGGCGTTATCAAACCTCTAGACGGGAACAAAATCTTGCTCTTGAGGGGGCCACGTGCAGTGACAGAGTTCGTCAGGCGCTAGCGCGAAGCACATCAGATGCGTCGCGGGCACGTAGGCACCCGCGTCCTCATCACGCGGCCAAGCACTCTCTGTTGCCGGATGCCGGCGTCGGATTCAGTTTTTCGACTCCAACTCAGCTTCCGCTCTCGCATGGCATCCTGGCTTCCTGAGCATCGTCGTCGCCTGTCGGAATCGGACTCACTCCGCCGTATATAGTTGCCGCATCAGCCCTCGGCATGGTACGCATCGCCACCAGCATTCCCTCCTCCCTCGCCTCCCTTCCCTCCGCTCGTCACGATGGCCGCCGCCGGCGTCGCTCGCCACCACGCCGCCCCGCAGCCGACGCGCAAGAGGATGCGCGTCGCAATGGGCACCACGGACGACTACGAGGAGGAGGAGGGCAGCTTCCTGGGAGAGGGAGGATTCGGCAACGTCGTCAGGGCGCGCCACCGTGCCACCGGCCAGCCCGTCGCCATCAAGCGCCTCCGCGCCGGCGAAGACCAGACAGCTCTGCTCCGGGAGTCGCTCTTCCTCAAGGCAGCGTCCGCGAGGAACCCGTTCGTCGTCGGCTCCCAAGGCCTCGCGCGCAACCCGTCCACCTTGGAGCTCTGCCTCGTCATGGAGTGCGGCGGCACCAGCCTCGACGACGCCCTGCGCGTGACCCCGCCGCTGTCCGAGGCCACCGTGCGCGCCGCCATGTGGCAGCTCCTGACGGGGGCCAAGAAGATGCACGACGCACACATCATGCACCGCGACATCAAGCCGGAGAACATCCTCGTCGGCGACGACGACCAAGTCCTCAGGTTCTGCGACTATGGGCTCGCCGTGTACATGGCCGAGCCACCTCCGTACGACCAGGCGGGAACGCTCGGGTACATGGCGCCCGAGATGCTGCTGGGGAAGACCGACTACGACGCGCTTGTGGACACCTGGTCGCTCGGCTGTGTCATGGCGGAGCTCATCAACGGCGGCAGCCCTCTCTTCGAGGGCGTCGACTGTCCACACCAGCTGTGCGACATCTTCAAACTGCTCGGCGTGCCAGATGAGAAGGCATGGCCGTGGTTCGCGTCCACACCGTTCGCCAACAAGATGGCGGGAGCGGACAAGCACAGCCGTCTGCGCGAGATGTTCCCGGTGGAGACGCTGTAGGTGAGGAACCTCCGACCTGAACCCCGTTAATTAGATCATCTTTCATTGATCAATCTAATTAAAAGGACTTAACCCCGGTCGTTCTTGAGATGTGTCCCAAACAATGCCCAGGACGACACACCTCACTAGCACAAGTTAAACATCTTCATCACACATAGCATTGCATACATAGAGTTCACCATACACAAAGCATTCAAGTTTCAAGCCTAAACATAAGGTTTTACAGCGGAAGGTTTAAACATCGCTCTCATAGATATTACAACAAAATAAATGAGTTCACTCTCATGGCACAAGTGACTTATTAAACATAGATAAATATTGGGCAGCTACTCTATGCCCGCACCTCCGTCAGCAGGGTAGAAGTACCCAAAGACGGGCTCCGAAGGCACCTCACCTGGAATCAACTTAACGGCAGCACCGTTAGTACATTGCGTACTAGCAGGACTTATCCCAAAAATATACATTTGGTGGATGCAAGGGATTATCAAGTTTTATTATCCAACTATGAAATAGCAAGCGGGTTTTGACAAGTGAGTAAGCAAAAGACATGGCTTATATTCCTATATCATACACCAAAATATTTGCATAAATAAAGTGATAATGTATCATCAACCATGAGCTTAATCTTCCATAAGCTCTCTCCGAAACTCTATGTTAAAGTCAAAGTACATGAGCGTGTTCATATACGAGAACGCGGCTATTGCAATAGATTTAGAACCCTACAGGGGTGTACAACTTTTCTCACACGAGGCGCAAGACCATCTACCATACCCTCGGCCTAGGATAAGAGTTAATTCATGCCCTCAACCGCTCGCATACCCACACCCGGCGATGAGAGGGCGGCCGGAGATGTATAGGGGTAACGGACTCCGCCATCTACCCCTCATCACAACCCGTGTCAAACCATCCCATAGCAAGGTCCGGCTTATGGTACTTGGCTTGCCCATCCCATACTAAGCATGTGGTTTGTCCGGTATGTGCTCAAGTATCAAAGTGATGACGCATCGGTCCTCAATCAATTCAAGCAAGCTTAACCAATAGAGCTCTATCTCAATGGTCCTACATTACTTGCTCAAATCTCGACTCATATTCATGGTTGTTCATCTTTAAAATATTCCAACTATCCAAATATGAGATTAGACAAATTCCTATAGTCTTGCAAGAAGTGATGCCCTTGTCACCTCTCGACTTCTACCGGCTAAGCATGAATAAGCAATTAAGTTCGTATAAACCAACAAACATACTCAGCTAGAAGTTGACCTATAGCTATAGACATGTCTAATAGGTTCTACTCTAGTCATTACATATGAATAAATAGAGGACGGCTTATGCACAAACAATAAGCATTTGACATTCATAAATAGTTTAGAAGAAGGTGCCTGCCTTGTTGCTCAAAGGTAGCCTCCTCAACCATGGGGTCTAGTCCGTACTCAACCTCTCCTTGTCCCGGCGTCTCGATCTCTACACGAATGCAATGATACTTGATAAATAAATATGACATGGAAGGATTTTACAAAATGAGATGCAAAAGATATGACTAAATATGTATTTAGAATGCCTTAGAATCATGTATAAACATACTTTAAGTTAAAAATATAGGTATATAAGTCAACTGGGTGACTTTCGGATCTTCCGACTCAAAATATCGGATCATCCGATTTTACGCAGAACGGAACCGGATCTTCCGACTCGAAAAAACGGATCATCCGGTTTTACGCAGAACGGAACCGAATCTTCTGAGCATAAAATCGAAACTTCTGGGCATGTACTGGAAGTCAAAATCGGATCTTCCGGCTCTTACCCGGATCTTCCTAACAGCCCGGCGACCGGGAAAGAAAAGTTCACCGCCGGCGGCGGCTCCGACCTCCGTTTTGGGTGCCGTTTGTTTCTATGGGTTCCTGAGAGTGTCAAGCTTCTATTCCAAGTGATGGATTTTACATGCATTGAGGTTTACAAGCTCGAACTCATCAATGGTGGTTTTCTTCCAAGAAACTCAAAAACTCTAAACCTAGAGCAATGGGGAGTGGATCGAGAGGGGGAATGGCTCACCAGTGATGTGCACAACTCCAACAAGGGTCGCAGGTTGGTGTAGGGCGAGGAGGAGTGAGGTTTGCTTGTTCTTGACCTTGAGCTTGAAGAGGGGAGCAATGGGGGAAGAACTTGGGGAAGCTTCTCCTTGCTCAAGTTTGGGGAAGATGATGACGTGGTGGTGGAGCAGCTCGCCGGCGTCGAGCTCCGGCGACCCTCCGGCGAGGTGGAGTGGTGGAGGAGTGGAGGAACCTTGGGGTCTCCTCCCAATGGAGGAGTGTTCAGCTCTCCTTTGGACAGGTGAGCTGACAGGTGGGTCCCACGGGGACACGTGGCGGCTGTGCAACTGTCGATGTGTCAAAGTGGACTACCGGATCTTCCAACTAGGAGCCGGATGATCCGGAAAATTCACATTTTAGTGGTAGAAATTAATTTTTGACCAACTAAAGGCCTCCTAACAATAGGAAACAAATTTATAGATGCTGTAGATGATGCTTATGAATGTCTCATGTTATGCATAGAATTTTTGGGTCGTTACACTATCCAAGGCCGGGTTCGAGGTTCTCAGCGGCCTTCTCAGGCCCAACCCGGACAAGCGGCTCACAGCGGCCGCCGCGCTCAGGCATGCATGGTTCAACGACGTGGTGGCATCGGCGGTCCAGAGTGGGAGCGGCCCGTTGTAGGAGGAAAGAAGAGGTGTGATCGGCGTTGGCCCAGAAGGAGTAGCTCGTGGTTCCTGGGGTTGCATTCCTTGTGTCTGATTTGACTACCTGACGGTGTCCGTAGTTTTGACTTCTGTATGAATGCAAAGATCTGTCTGTTCTTTCGAACAGGTCATGTAATGGTTTTCTGTGATCTTGCGAATGTTGTGATGTCAAACTGCATTATTGAATCCATCTGTCCATCTGTGAAGAGAATTTTGGTAGTGTCGAATAAAAGCAACATGTGGTTGATATCTGCCTTATCTAGCACTACCCGTTTCATTGGTGATGGTGTCTGCTGCCAAACAAATCTGGCCATATGAACATTGGATTCAGACACCTGAAAATCGATGCCCGCGTGAAAACATGAAAACTCTGAACTCAAATTGTTCCTGATTTCTGACTCTCCTGTGATGTTCAAATGCGTGAAATTGCTGAATTTTCCTGTCAAATTTCAACTGCATGTTTTCCACAAGTGATCAGTATTATTGATATTAAACGACTCCTTTTCATTGATTGCTGCTGGAACTTGGACAGTGATTTGCATTGTTCCAGACATTGACATGGCTTCGATTTTGCTGTTCTTTCTTAAATTGGGTTAGCGCAACCGATCATCGATCATCGATGCCTGTTTCAAACAAAAAGCACGATCACTAATTACACAAGGTAACTGAATCTGTGCTCTACAGATTTCTGGTGCTCCTGCAATTTCAGGTGCATGAAATTGCTGAGTTGTCCATTTAGATGCACATGTTCCAGAAGAACTCAGTATCAAATGACTCGTCACATGAATCGCAACTAGTGCTTAGACAGTGATTTGCATTGATATCATTTGGTGTCTAACCCCTTCATCATCTTCTGACGAAAAATGCCGAGAAGATGATAGCCTGATAGAAACTGATCAACGCATGATCACATCGTCGATGCGGCTGGAATGCCCAAGCCCACACACGCCACGAGGCCCAAGCTCGCGTGTGGCCCGAATCAAACGGAGGCATCGACACGCCGCCGGAAAATGCCGCCGGTGCACCATGGATTTGAGATTTTTGGGGAGAATGGAACACTGAAAAATTCCTCGCAGCTAGCACGGTGAACTCTGCTTTCTGCCTGGGACTGGGATACTGCCAGCAATTGGGAGCAGGCGCATAGCTGTGAGTCTGACTGATTTGCGGCTTTACTACCGTACTCCCAAATAAGTGTGGACTGTCCATTTATATAGATCTAGATAATTATTATTTATGTACTACCTCCTAGGAGGTAATAGAAGAAATATATATTTATATATTTTATTTCTGAAATTGATAAATATCATTTAGTTAGACCCAACAATGACAATTATTTGAACCTGACAATTACATGTTTCCCTGCATCACATATAATTAAATGTGTCTCCCCCGTGTGAGATCTATTTTTCTCTGAGGTAAGGAGATATGTTATCATGCCAATTAAATGTAACATCGGTAAAGCTATACTACACTCGAGTGTAGCAGCTCCTCCACACACTCGATTTTTCCTCCTCTCTCTCCATTCTCTTCCTCCGGTCTGGCTTCTTCTCTCCTAGCCTTCTTCTTCATCTCCGGCGAACTCTCTGATGAGGTTTAGGGTCCGGGGTTGTGGGTTAGGGTTCGGGGGTTGGGGTTTGGGCTCTGGTGAGATCCTCCATTGCCGACCTTAGAGGGGAGATGGGGGTGGAAGGCTGGCCCGGTGGTGGTGGCGGGCGCAAGGGCGGTGAGGCCGCCGCAGGCCCGGCGGTGGTGGAGGGCGGTTGGGCCAGGGTCGGGCGGGGCGACGACGCCGTGGCGGGTGGAGGAGCTGCGGGCGCAGGAGGATCTCGCCGGAGGCCCACGTCGGCGGGCGGCAGGGCAGTGGTGGGGGCGGAGGAAGAAGCTGGTCAGAATCTGTCGGAGGAAGAAGAAGATGGATGGGAGGTAGAAGATGACGTGAGGGCCGTCTGATCTGGATCCAATGGCTGGAAAATTCGAGTGCTTGGGGCCTTCACAGCACTCGAGTGCTGCCTAGGCATCCCCATGTAACATATAGGAACCACAACTATTTGATTCATAAACGTAATGCCTGACAATTGGCAAGTCCTTGTTGCATACTCTTGCCATGAATGTCGTCCATATGTTCTTTTTCTAAAATCCTAATGTGACAAAAAAAAGGTAACTTGCACATATATTAAAAACCGTTGGATAAGGAGAAAGCCGTGCAATGTACAAACCCCAGATTCCACATTCACATCGGCATGGATGCATGCGTGGTAACCGGCATGTTCCACATGGCCGCATGCACGGTTAACTGCATAGCGCCGGTAGTTTATTTTTTTTGCTTTCTATTTCTTTCTCTCTTCTAAAATTGAAGGGTCAGATTCTTTTAAACTCTTAGCTGCTAGGAGGTAAGAAGAGTACTGTAGCAGGGCCCTGACAGTGTGTGGAACGCGCGTGCAACGCCTGTCTGAACATTCAGCGCATGCCAATTACCATCATACCATACCATGCATGATGCTGACTGAGCTCGGGTGCCCGGGCGATTTCTACTCATTAATCGCCGGCCAAAAATGGGTAGCGGCCTGCCGGTTTCGCCGCCGCGGTCACCGCCGGCCTCCCACGGCCAATTTAAGCCTCCCCCTTCTCCTCCGCCCACGCCTTCCTCCTGCGGCCTCCCATCCATCTTTGGGCGGGCGCCGCGCGGGTTGGGAGCGCGCAGCAGAGCTCCGCCATGGCGGCCGTCCAATCCACCAGGGCCCATAACCACCACCACCCCCACCAACACAACCGCCGCCGCGCCGAGGCGTCGTCTCCGGCGACGTCCATGGCCGTGGCGGCGGCGAGGGCCGAGGACGCGCCCCGCCACCGGCCACGGGCATCGCCGGTGCAGGTCGTCCAGGAGCACGACGCGACGCAGCAGCAGCAGCTGCGGCGGTCTGCAGCGTTCCCGCCACGGAGGCAACCGCTGCGCCGCCCGCCGCAGCGCTGCGACAGCGACCTCAGCCTGAGGGAGCACCGGAGCTGCAGCGAGGTCGCCGGAGGCACCGCGGCGGGCTGCGCCGCCGTGTGCTGCTGCTTCCCCTGCGTCATGGTGGAGGTCGTCGTGCTCGCCACGGTGCGCGCCCCCGCCGCGCTGTGCCGCAGGGCCGCACGCGTGCGCAGGGGACGCCGGAGATCCGCCTCGGCGGGTCAGGCCACGGAGATCTACGAGATCCTCGTGGACGACGGCGGCGTGGTGGAGGTGGACGCCGCCGGCGCCGCCCTGGAGGGGTTGAAGCTGCCATTGAAGCCGGCGTTGGAGGAGTCGACGGAGCTGGAGAAGGAGGTGTGGGCGAGGTTCTACGGCGCCGGCTTCTGGAGGAGCCCGTCCAACCTCAGCGAAGAGGACAGCAGGTGATCGGATCGGAGTCGGAGCAGCAGGCCAGCGAGCGACCCAGCTCCTGCGATGCGTTCTTGGTCGTGTTTCCTTCGTTTTTTTCCCGCGGGAAGAAGAGGAGAGCGAGGAAAGTTTAAAGGAAACTTGATCGTCTATTAACTATTCGATCGATCGTCTGTTCGATGCTACGTTCTTCGTTTACTATTTTTGTTTGGTTTTTTTTGGAAGGGACAATAATTCTCCTCCACGATGCCGCTGTGTGTAATTAAGTGTATATATTGAAGAACGCGATTGAAAAAAAAATGTTTGGGAAGAGGGCAGCAAGTGTGTATGCATGTCGTGTATTTTACAACGGCATAGTTTTTTATGTTGCTAGAAATGCTCGAGCTTTTCACTAACTTTGACGACTGTCGTGCCACCACGGTCACACACGGAAGAGAATGGGACCTTATTTGCTGAGGAATGTAGTTCAAAAACAGATTTCAAGAATGTATAATGATGTACACCTTCTGAGGCTAGCTTGATTGATTACAGAGAGATGTACAATCGAATTCGGCCATCTAGGCAATACAAAAGTAGGGCTTGCTAGGACATAACCACCATACGAGCTAACTACACTAACATAACCATGCTTGCAGTGAGGTATTCCGGTCACACCTTATCATCTTCATCAATTCCCTTGCTTCTCTGGCATACTAGTACTCCTTTCCTTTGCCTTCGCCCTTCGGAAGTGCCATCCACCGCCGCAGCCAGGCTGCCCAGGCAGGACCGCGCGGCCCAGGAGAGAGGGGGTCATGGGCTCTGCAGGCCAGCAGGCTTTTCTTCTTGGGCCTAATATCTGGACAGCAAATTCATGGGCTTAATTGTATTTGGGCTTCTTTTCTTTCTGTTACCAGTTGCCCTGTGCTCATCCTGCTTCTGATTCCGAGAAAGGCTGTGTTTAGTTGGTGTTGAAACTGAATTTTTTCTGAGAAACGTGTTTTGTGAGAGGGATGAATAGAAAAGTTGAAGGGAGTTGAATGAGAATTTTTCTAGAAAGCGTGTTTTATGAAAGGGATTAATAGGAAAGTTGAAAAGATTTTTTTGGCGTAAACACGATTACAGCTCCCCCCACAAACTGATGCGGACCAAGCAGCAAAGCCAGGATGCAGGACCGGACGCAGTACTGGAACAGTGAGCCTTCAGGTGAAGCATGCTAGTACTCTATACATGTAGGCTGCCGCCCTCATGCATGCAGCCGGGCATGCATGCGCCGCTGGCCAAAGCCACGTGTGCGTACGTGGCAGTGGCAGGCTGATCGCATGCATGCGGCCATGTACGCGCCCCCGATCGATCGCCGACCGTGCCACCGTTCCATCTACACATGATGGTTCAGGGGGTCTCATCAGGTCTGAAGCTGCAGCAGGCGGAGTTGATGCACGCCGAGCCAAACAGCCGAGGGCGTGGATCGAGCAGAAGAAGCGTGCAGCTGGCCGGCCAGGCAGAGGCTACAGCCGCCAGTGTGGTCAGCCTCGGAAATGGCGTGGCGGCAGCACGCAGGCCTGCCCCTGCCCGTAGACGACGATCGAGGATCATCGGAGGAATTACCGGCCCATGCAGACTGACTCTCGCGGACTGCACCGATACCAGCTCCGGGATCTTTATGGTGCTCCGCTTGCCTCTGCAGTCTGCAGTGCGCTAGCTGATGATGGCTCGTATATGACTCGTGGTACGGTGGTGCTGATTTATGGGTTCACTGGTAGCTACTGCTTGTATTGATGAAGGATGACTCGATAGTCATGGGACATGCATGTTCTGGCAGCATATATAGAAGTTGTTTGACTCCATCAGCGGCCAAATTAAATGCCACAAGCGGGAAACGTTGCGAAGGCAGAAGTAGCTACACGCTGCGGCACCGTACCATGTCGTCTGGCGTAAGATGCCGAAGCTAACTGAGGAGGCACCAGGGCACACGAGATGCATCACTGTGAATAAGCAAGAGGCTCACAAATAACTTGTAGTGCCACTCACTTTGACAAGAGCAAAATTGTTTTTTTTTTCAGTTTTCACCCTCTCGTCCTTCCAAGCAGGAAATGGATTGGATGGGTTAACGCACAACGAGAGCGTGCTAACCCATCGCTGCGTCCTTCTCCGGCGCCTACGCCACCTCCGATCCGCCACCCCTAGCCTGCAAGCTAATCCGTTGCATTCCTCGCCCCTGCCGCTTTCGCTGCCTGTCGGTCGTCCCCACCGCCCTCTTTGGACACCTCCACCAGGCGCCCGGCACCTCCAACGGACACTCCCAGCAACCCCAGAAACCCCACCCACGGTGGAGGTGGCGGTAGGTCACACGTTCGCAATCAAGCGCGGCCGTCACGGGTTAGAATTTTCCAAATGAACACCTTCATGAGTCCACCAATAAATAGTCACAAATGAGCAGTATCCATTATCGATTCCAATTTTCAATGATTATGTGTCATTGACAAAACACCACATTATTGTACTAGAGCAAATTTGCTCATCTGTTTTGTGATGCCCCATTAGAAGAATAGGCAGGGGCGGATAGAAACCGGCCCAACAATTAGGGCCGCTCCATGGGTCGAATATGCTAGCTTTTCTGGGCCTTCATTATGCTACAGTGTCCGCCGCATTAAAATTCAGCCCATGCCTAGGGCTAGGGCCAGGGCCCTAGTGGCCCTAGGCTCCTGTCCGCCACTTAGAATAGGTCTTGATTTTATTTTCTTTTTTGACTTAGAACCATGCTTATTTAGTTACGGCGCATGGTGTGTTATGAACAGATACAACAATGTTATATAATATTAGCCTTTTGCAAAACTAATCATGCGTCACTACCCAACGCAAATTAATTTCTCCTGAATTAATTTACCTTTGTGACACTATTTATGATATTAAATACAAAATAAAAGTACCATTGTTGTATTTTATATCATATAATATTAATGGAGCAGTTATCATTAGAATTTTCATCCTAACGAAATTAATGTACCAAATTTTATGTCAAACTAAATAACAACAAAATCCAATCGGTTTATAACAACAAAGTATGAAACAGAAAATACCAAACTAAAAAACAACACACTTCGTATACAATACTCATCGCAGGTTTTATATGATTCCTAACAAGAGAAATCATAACATTTTTGCATTGACATAATTGAAGCCTTCAATGTTTGACACAAGCAAACACTAATGTTAGCACACAAAGGATAGTTTATTTCAAACCAGTATTAATATAACGCGATGAGGTGTGCTTATTCAGTCTTCGTGACAGAACCAATAGCATGTTCACGTACATACATATATATACGTCGTAATTTCTTGCTTCTTCATGATATCAATTGCCTATATATGTATGCCACTCACAAACTGATATGGAACCAAGGTAGTTTTTTCTTCTAAAATTACTTACAACACGAAGTCAAGATGGGTGTTGTAGGTCTCTAGTAGAGATCTTGGACCTTCTGGGGACGATTTGCCACACGAATGACCTCATCGAGCTTCTTGCTACTCTCACGGGGCCCTAATCCAAAATGTATGTTTGGAAAATGTGCCCACTGAAATGGAAAAAAAATCCAATATAGTCATACATATTAAGCTAGAGAAGTATTATATTATATATATAGATGCTGTTTCTATAAAAAAAATCATATTTTATATGTTTACCTTATTAATGTTACACACATTTTAAGAATAAATACTAGCTTGTAGCCTTTGGGCAATAACTAGTCTCATGTATTTTAAAATTTATTTAGGAAACATATATTACAATCAGAGTGACCATGCCAAGCAGGCGGACCACGCCTTATGTAAATTAAAATTTATTGCTAAATGGATTCTCGGTAAGAAAATGGGACCAGATAATTTATAATATAACATCAGTTTAGGAAATCCAAGTAGGCAGTATCAAAGAGTTATATAAATAACAATTATTATTCATCAAATCATTATTTGAAAAGTATTTTATATACACAAAAAATATGATGATGCCCATACTTTTTATCAAGGAAAAAAATTAGTCATAAATATTTGAAAAGTTCTTGAAAATACTTTAGATTGATCAGACTTTGATCCTTGTGGAAATAAAAACTTGCCATCCATTAGAATTTACTATTTTCAAATATTATTCTTATGCAACTCTTCTCTATCTAGTTCATTTTAATGGGATAATTATCTCACATGTATCGAATATGCCTATATCCTAGGATATACAATTGTGTTTTATGCAAATCTTATACTTACATTTTTTGCTGCGGTGCTGAATGCTTCTCTATGACTTATGGCTGGGTTGCTTGCTTTAATCCTCCGTATCTCTTCCCTAAAAAAATAAGTACATTTCAATACATGTTTATACAATATTGTTTGAGTGTAAAAAGAGAAACTGCAGCTTAATAATGAACTTGAAATTAGATTGGCCAAACTCACTTAATAAATCTATTGTATGCTGACGGAACACGTTGTCTCTTCTCTGGGGCTGTTGTTTACATAAAAGGATCAGACGACATGAAGCTGAACTTTTAAGGATACATGTATTTACAAAAGAAAACATATGTGGAAGATATAAAAACTTCTTAGGTGCAAAGGCCAATAATCTTATGTATCATGTGGCACATATATTGTTCAAAAAATTATTCTTTGAGTCAGTTGTATCCTTTCCAATTAACAAAGGTAATACGTTGATATCATTTTCATAAAAGCCCTACATCAGGGATACAATAACCACAATCAGCAAAAACACAGTTTGAGCTAACAAAAGCTCCTATTTCATGAGAGTTTGAAGACCACATGAAAATCTTCCGTAAATACCTCAAGCTAGCAAAGCAGACCTCAGCATTGGGCTTAGGGCCCTGCACATCCTTTATTTGGACAGTATATTAAACATTCATGAAATAGAAGAGCATGGAATATTATGCATTTAGGATATTTGTCAACAATCTTTGTTTTCTGAGAAAATTATGGTTACACACATTGTTTGATTTTATTCATCACTGGAAACCTGATGCTTTTATTAACAACACCCTTATGTACATGCATAAACCAGCTGTATGCCTGTATCCACACTTCATACATGGTTATTACTAAACCTGATTGTAACTCAAAACTAGTTTCACTTGCAATACTAATTCAGTTTTGTGGTTTTCTGACATTTTAAGTTGTTATTTCAATAATATTCGTCCAGTTGTAAGAATAATAGTAACAATCCGGAGCAGAAAATTTAAATAAGTATACGATCAGACATATCTGCATAAGTATTATTGCCGGTGACAAACATGACGACAACACAGTACAAAATGAGCATTGATAGGATATGACCTTTTTTGTCTCTGATTTAATTCCAACTTTTTTAGATAATAAAAGGGGGTAGTTATACTGAAGTACAATATAATAGCAACCAGACAAGTATTTTGTAATAAATAGATTTATCATTTTATTCTAAAAAATATTTTTGCTTCATCTTGAATTTTTATATATAGGTTCTGCAGTACTCAATCTAGACTTATCTCCTTTTGGATCTTTCATGTTCTGTGGTAAAAAAATGTCTCCCCTAAATCTTGCATCCCTCAAGTTTCTGTGCATATAGTTTGTGTACTACTAAAGTTATTTTTTTTCAAGCAGTCCATTATTTCCACAAAGCGATAAAAAGACATACATAAACATCACTCTTACCGCGCACGTGCAGCATATGATCCTGATGATCGCCTTTTGTTGAAAACATCGTTGGCATCCGATATTTTGAAGGTGAAGGTGCATACTCAGAGTAGTTTTCGGTAAAACTGATATTATGGACCTTGAAATTTTCCTGCATCAACTGAAACAATCATGTGAATGTAGCGTGACCGCACATTTTTCAAATGAAGACTGCGGCACTAATGTGCTTTCAACTCCTGTATGGCACCACACAGTACAAAGTATGTATATGTGCAAATTCATTTGGTAAGAATTGACGCATCTGGTTCAGAGCATGTGCAAACTGAAGGGTGTGTTTAGTTTCACCCACACCTACCAAAAAAACACTATTCATCCAACTTTTCCCTATTCATCACACCCCTCCCACTCACAGAACACTATTCATCTACAGTGTATTTTTGAGTCTACAATGTTTTTTCAGGGAATCTTTCCCAATCTAAACACACCCAACTCTTTCCTGTGAGAAAGCAGTACTGAACGCTTTAGTTTGTCTCTACTGTATAAAGCTAAGTATTGAAAATGACATGACCCATGCATGCACAATTTGGCTTTTGTCTCTGCTACCACTACCAGCTACCTATACGTAGGTAGGGCAACCTAGACGCTTGGCATCTCTACGAATAGTACATATGTCTTTCAATAAGAACTTACCGTCTATATATAGTAGCCTCTTCTGCAGAATGAGCAAGGTATAGTCAATTGTACACAGATATTAGGAGTAAGACATCAAATAGTGCAATTCTGTAAGCTTTTGCAGAATGCTGGCATATGCATGATTACATCTTTGAAATGACAGAATTAAAGGGTTTGATTAGCTGCTCCTTTAGAAGTATTTAGGGTTCTCTTCACATTGCATGCACTGATATTGTATATTGCAAAAATTAATGTTGCAATTCATGTCCACCTGTGAGTGATTCTGGACAGGAAGTGATTGCATCAGTCCTCTCAAGTTCACTGACAGCAGGCTAGTGCAATGACCACAACGGACTGTCACAATGTTCAGCATGCTATTACTCGAGACATTGACCTGCAGATTGATCACAAAGAAAGACTAGCATTAGGTTTATTCGATAAATGGTTTGTAGTTGACTATGAATTAAAGAGAGAACGCCCACGAGAAGATGCACATAGTGCATTTTCTGAGCAAAAAACAGAATTGTGGAAAAGTAAAAAACTGGAAATTAAATTTGAATGGAGAAGTTTATTATATATTTACAAGAACGAGGAGTGCAATGCAAGGCATGATCGATCCAAAGCCTTCTCCAGATGCATATCTAATGCGCAAAGCTATGTGTCGTCGCTTTTGCTATGGGGGCTTCGTCGTTTCGCGCTCTCTTTTCCTTTTTTTTTTTCTATTACCGCTGCCTAGCTGCCTCTCTCTGCCTGCGAAACTGTTGCTTCATGACTTTTATCAGGGCTCTGTTGATCAGCAGACCACAACTGCAGGCACCCTTTTCCGATGTCTGTACACTGGTTGCCTTCCCCTTTCCATTTTATTTTCAATTTATCTGGGTGCACTGAACACACTGCCACCCAAGCTGAAGAAACAAAAGCCTACTTTGTTTGATTCCCCACTGATATTTTGTGCACAGACTCCCACAAAGTCATAATAAGCTAGAATACACAGAGTGTATGCCCTACAAATGATTGTGTATGCTTCCATGATGGGAGTTAACTCAAATCTATCACACTTTGTATATTATACACAGGCACACATACAAATACAACAAAAAAAATCACAAAATTACTTCTGATTTTGAAGCATCATTCTGCTCTATGTTGTTGTATATGTATATTTTTTAGATAACTTATCCATTAGCACGATTTTATATACATTTTTTTTGCTGTTCCATGCATGCTCTATTCTCTGACATCCACACAAAGAATACTTGGGCAGAGTTTGGAGAGAAAGATGTGCAAGGGACAGTGACAATTCAATGCAGAAGCCACTTTGGCAAGGTCATGCAATGCATGCTGCATGCATACATTAGTGGGTTGCGCAGGTGTGTGGGAACAATAATACAAGATAGATCGACCTCCTTTTTATCTTTGGCTAGGACGAACGGACGGCATTGGAGTTGCAGAAATGTACTGCAACTGGAAGCTAGTTCAGACTTCAGAGAAGTCAAGATCTCTAGCGAAAGATCTTGTAGCTAGTACATACGGAGTATCAACACTGCACGTATGAATACACATTGTTGATTGGAAGGCGCGCAAGTGGTCAGTGTAGGATCTCCCTTAGCTTTACCGATCTTTAATTTGGTACGTTCGAGAAACCAAAACGGCATTCAAGTTGCTGTGTGAAGTGTATGACGAGCATATATATATGCAAGACAAGATATATACATGTAGGACATATAAATCTGTACCGTCGATCACCAATTTACAAATTGATTGGCTGTAACTGTACACAGCAAGAAGTTTGAATAAGACAAAATCGTCCATGCATGAAGAAATGCTCAGAGAGAATAATAACTTTGTACAGTACTGCACGCGAGCTATACTTCAGCAGAAATCAAAAGGGCGGAAATAAAATCAAAGCAAAATTAGCATAAATGAATTCTATACAATTAGCTAGGGCAGTCCCTTAGTTCTTTTCTACATGATTGTTGTAGAGGAGCAGAGTACTTGTCCTTTTATCCAGTGTCATTCAGGTTTTGTGGAAAAGATATCAATTAGAAACTAGATCTTGTCGATCAGCGACAAATTCACCTGCAGAACAATATCATACTGCTCTAGGGTTCTTCCTCTAAATTTAGGGAACTCTTTCGGCCTGTTAATCTTTCGAACTTCATATTGGATCGGATTTTTTTCGCTATGACGTTACAAATCTTTGGCCAATAATGTATAAGTTAGTCAGTAATCAAACTACTTTAGTTTTAGCATATAGTATATATTACCACCTTAGCATATTATACAAAACCCAATCCCATTATTGCGGCATGATAGGAGAAGGAAGAGGACTAGAGAAGAGACGGTTTATCTAGCTAGAACATACAAGTTTCCATGTCTAGTTATTCGCTATGCACTAGATTTATACATGCTTCTTTTTTTCTTGAACGAACATACATGCTTCTTATTATTATTGCATGCTCTTTGTTGCAGTTCAAATGGGGAAAGTTATAAATATAATATAACTTCCTTATATTTAAAACCAAACCACCAGACTTGTGCGCAAGAAATGGTGCTCAAGAGAAGCTATATACACCTCGGTACCTCCTTCGTGCAGATGCCGAAAGCAATCTAGTACTTGCACATCACATATACACTACAGTACTACACAATCTACGAAATCTCTGCATAATCTTATTTTAAGAACTTGGCAGGAGCTCTGCCTATCAATTAAGATAGAAAAGAGAGATTTATTTGATTATACAACCGCCACAAAAACTCGGTGACAACTCTCGGAAGACCCACTCATATAACCCCATCACAGAAAAGACAAGGGAAAAGGAGTATAGTGATCTTCAAGCTAATAGATCACCGCCATAACGATGATAATTTCCCAAAAGTACAGAAGGCGATAATAATGCTTGAAAGGTTGTGAGCATATGGAATTGTCAAACCACACACACGGAAGCGCATGTATATGTGGTGGAGCTAGCGCACTTGCTCCATCATGTTCTTCCCAAGATTTGATCAGAAAAGGTGCAAGGGAAGGAACCCAATTACAGTCAAATGTTTGCTGATCTTGACCCTGCCTCCCTCTCATGTCCATGGTGAAGTGCTCGATTGAAAGGTACAAGAGACCAGCAACTCCCTTAAAAAAATCAAACCGAACTGAAGAGTTCAAAAGGGAAGCTATGAAAAAAAAACCATCAACCCTGGCAAACAAAAAGATCGAAGAAGTACAGGGAATGGAAAGAAGAGGCGAACGAAATTCAGAATTTTCTTTCAATCCTCACAAAAAATTAAGCGAGAAAAAACGAAATCCAACTAGATGAACCTCCAAATCCTACAGGATTAACTACGATATGCGATGATGCGCATGCCACACAGCCAATAATTTCATGCATCTCTCCTTGTAGATCTGCACTTCAGAGCGAGGCAACGAAGAACCAGAAAAGGAGATAGGCAGAAAGAGAGAGATGGGGTTACCGTACGTACCGCGAGAATTGTGTTGCAGAAGTTGCAGTGCACGTAGCACACATGCTCCGGCGCCGGCGCGACCTGTGCCGACATTCCTCCCGGTCACCTTGATTGCGTCGTCCCAGAAATTGATCGGAGGAGAGGAGGTAGCCAAGATGAGGAAGATAAGGGTGAAGCAAAGCAGCAGGACGATATGCAAGCAGCGAGCAAGGGCCTAATCAAGGACCAGAGGTCAGATAAGATTAGATATATAGTAGGTATAGCAAGTAGCTACAGCAACAACTTTGTAAATACAGAGATGTAAAGGTGAGAGGAAGGGTTGAGCTACTGATTTCTTGTAGAGAGAGCGAGAGAGAGAGAGAGAGAGAGAGAGAGAGAGAGAGAGCAGTGGCTTTGTTGTGGCTGATGTGAAGGATTGATGTGGGTGCAAAACGCTACAGTGAATAGTTGGGGGCTCGTTGGGTCTAGAAGGATTCTGTGTGTCTGACTGCCCAGCGCAGCCAGATGTACTGAAAGTGAAACGACGGTCAAACGGATCATTTCCTCTAGTTCAAAAATAAATTATATTGATTCTACCGAGCTCCATGTAATAAAAATTTAAAGAGCTAGGCGGAGGCGGGTGCATTAACGACACTTTTTTTTATCCCCCTCCCCTGCATTACATTTTCATCTCTCTATCTAGGACGGAAAAAACATTAATAATTGATTGTGGTATAACCATAACCTGTTGTCATGATGATACTCAAACGAAATAAAAAAAAACTGGCTAGAAGGAATACATTTGATTATTGTGCATATATATTTGAGTTAGGCATGTCAATCCAAGGTTCTCTGGGAAATCAATCTCCCTTAGTTAATAGAAGATATTTATACATGAGTGATGCTATATGAAACAAAATTATATACGCCAAATAATAATAGAAGATAGAAGCTAATAGTACCAATAACTCGGAATCAACATAGACATTGGTGCTTTACACTACCAAGAAGTAATCAGAAGAGAGTAGAAAAAACAGCTTAATTATATTAATAATCAGTTTATGGGATTGCTGCTGACTGGTGACATTTACTCATTAATATGCCAAGCCAAAATAAGCTCTAGCAGTGTGACGATATTGTGAGAATAATACTCTTATAGATAGAGTAATTACATTTCCCTACTAGCACTTTTTTCCACAAGGATAATTATATGTGGTTTATATTTTTTTGGAGACCTGTTTCAATTTAATTAGATGATTGATATTTTTTTCACTTTGTTAAATCATCCAATACACTGTTGATAGATGCCTTGTCTTAGTGTGGAGAAGTTCTCTTCTTCTTATGTCCTTGTCGAGATCTCGCCTTGTTTTATTACTGAAAAGTTCTCGATTTTGTGTGTCTGCCCCTTGTAGATCCTGATGTAGACATGCCAATCCCAAAGTTAATGGACAATGAAAAGACCAATCTATTTGGACTTTCCTTTGATTTAGCTCAACGGCAATCAGTGACGACGACGCAACAGTCGCTCATGGTACGAAGAAAATAGGAAAACGCCATGCACTCATTCTCACTCATATAAGTTTTGCCTCTTTTCAGCTGCTGTAGCAGACAATGCCAAGAATGACACTAGATTCAACGCCTCGTCGTCCCTCACAAGCACACCATGTTAATTTAATTTGAGATGACTAGATCAGCCCAGTTCACTTCCCATACACGACAAAAATATGATTTTTGTTAGCTTAACAATGGGGAACGGGCTTATATTCCAAAAAAAAAAACCAACCTCATAAACTGTAATCTATAGAACGTAGTTCCCCGTGCCGAAATAAGATTACACCCTCCGTTCTAAATTATGTCATCCTATTTTTTTAAGAACCAAACCATTTTATGTTTGGCCAAATCTATAGAGAATTATAAAGTTTATAGCACAGAATAGAGATGCTATGAAAATATGTTTGATAAAGAATTTAATTTTATTTATTTGCTATTATAAATATTAATACTTGGTTGTATAAACTTGGTCAAATACGATATACTTTGACTTTTCAAGAAAGCTGAAATAATCTACAATTTAAAACGAAGAGATATTTCTTTTATTTTCACTGTTACGGGTTAGGAAATTTTTCATCGTCCTCTTGGACTGTCACAACCACACAAGCATGATCCAACATGAGGCGAAAAAAAAAGAAAGGATGCCTCTACAATGCAAAGAGGAGCGTGCATGGTGGCGGGGCCCACACCCTGGGCCGTCGACAACCCAAGCATTTGCAGCAGGGTCCGGCCGGCCTGGCGTGGTGTTACTGTACTGCTACAAGAGAAGACCCATGTTCTATCAATTCGACGGGACACTTTTGATCCTCTCTCTCTCTCTCTGCTTTAAACCATCATACATGATGAATCTTGTGGCAGCAGAGCAGCACACAAGCAAACACATTAATTGCTCATGTATAACACATCTGATGGCAGACTGTCATGCATCAGCCGCTGCTGCGAGCATGCAATTGCAAGTCGCCAAATTGGATGAGTGGCGCCGGATGAACGGCGGGGCCGCCCGTCCACCGCTCGCTCTACGCCGACGACAATGCAAGGCACGCCATGTGCTGTGTCGCGCGCGCCCACCGTACCCGTTCTCTCTTCGATCTATCCGTTGTAAATATAAAACGCATGATGGAGATGCAAAGCTTAGCTACTAGCGTGGCCTTTTCAGCGCATCGTCCGTTGGAGACACTGTAGCTAGCTAGTACTACATTATTAGCTGCTGGTGGAACTTAATAGGACCTGGGTGCTAGTGCTAGGAGTGGTGGGTGGACGGGAGAACATGCACACGATCAGGGTCAAAGAAAACTAAATGCAGAGAAGCTACAGTAATCTGGTAGAAGTTAAGGGCATGAGGCTGTCCCCAACCCATCTACTAGGATGGTGTCCATAGCATTAAATAAACAGCCACATAAGCAATTTGGTGATGTGGCAAGAGAATTAAAGAGGTGAGAGAAGGACATGGTGTCTTGCATGAGAAACCATGTCTACACAAGAACTAAGAAATGAAACTTGATGATAGAGAGATGAAAGGAGAGAAAACATATGTGATTGGATGATAGTTTATTTTTAAGAAAGATGTATAGAATTGATGAAGCGTCCACGCAACACCGGCCGGGGTCAGAAATTTCGCTGCTTCAGAAGTTTTGGGCGGCCATGCTGGTCTGTGGTGCTCGCGGCCAATCCAAAATGAACCATTATTAGCTCCTGCAAAATCACTGCAGTACCGTGGAGACTTTTTGTAACTGCTGCTGCAGAGAATCCTATCCGGTTCCTTCCCCATGTACGTCTTCGCATTTTGCATATGCTTCTCGAATTGATTCTAAGAAGCCGTATTCCTCCGTTTGGTATGGATTACATAGCCATCAGCGAACAATTAGAGATCAATATAGGAGGAGGGGTCGTTCTTTGCATCAATATCGTTCAGAGCAGCAGCGCGTGGTTACCTCTCCGGTAGTGAGCCATTGAACTTGAACATGGCAACAAACTTTGCAACGAGGCCCAATTGGTTCCGACTCGTCATTCAGAAGAAAGCCCAAACTTGTAATACACATTTAATATGTGCTTTGCAAAAGAAGAAAGTTTAGAGTTGATATCGTGTATACTAGATATCTCTAACTTGAAAACCCATATCAATTTTGTAATATACTGTATATACATTAATCACACAGATTTTAGATGTGACATCATTTGAATTAAGAAATTCATTGGTAAACACAGAACATGTTTCAAGTAGCGTGTGAATTGATACACTACTTTATTTTGCAAAGATATTGCTGCCCGGGCATTCAACAATGTGGACACACATCCACGCGCCACATATATAATAGTTAGATTTCTTTTCCAATATAGTGCTTGCACAAATCAACCGAAAACGACATTAGCAATAAAGCTTTCAAATTTTCCTGCAACTAGCAGTTCTGTCCATTTTTTCACCGCATGCGCCAAGCTCCCTTTATCGTCAGAATATACCATACCATACCTTTGGTCCTGAGAGGGGCGCGCCCACAGGGGTCCCTGTATAGCTCACTTGCACATCTATATATCTAAAATCTAGCTAGCTTATTAGCTCACCCAGACCACGATACGAGACGAGTGGACTGGACGCATCGATATGGTCTTGCAATTAATCGGAGGGTACCTCCTGTCGCCGGAGGAATCGGTGACGACAACGACGGACGACGCGACGGAGTAGAAGCTGAGGCATCTCAACTAGCCAGAAGTCAGCCAATCTAGCAATTCTTGTTCTTTTTCTCTCGATCCTGGCATCGCGTGAGTGGAGGAAGAGGGATGCATGAGGCCGGCCAGCTGCTAGAGCACCAGTCCTGTCAATTAACCCGGCCTTGATTTCTCCTTTCGATCTATCATCAGCTGATCGGCTGATCCCCTGTCACCTGGCCGATCTTTACTACATATCGTACGGTCATCGTTCAATTTCCCTGTTGGAGCTTATACATGCAACATGGAATTGCATAGCTGCATGCATACACGTGCTAGATCTTGGCTGTGTGCAATCGTGATGTCGTATAGAGATGGAGCAGTAAAGATTATGTAGTGGAATACACGCTTAAAGCAACAGAATGGGATGGTCAGTGGAAGGGTTACCCTAACAAATGAACTACTCTTGTTCTTGCTGCCATACATGCATCTTTTTTTGTCCGTTAATTGCGTGCTGAGTGTATGATAACATCGTTAATAGATGGTGTGCTATATAAACAGGTGTCATAAGTTAATCAATCGGGCAAACAATTAGAGCCACGCTTGTTGGAGTGGAGAATACAATTTTGTCATGCTATGCAGGCCATATATAGCTATATGTGCATGCTATACTCTATACCTGAATTGAAACAGTGCTCGTGAACATGCAGATGCTGGGATTGCTGGAACCTGAAGCTTTCAGATCAGAATCTTCCGTATTTGGAATGGCTCCAAACCGATTGCTCAAAAGCTACCTCGAATGCCTCATCTCTTGTGGACGCGGCTACTGTGGGAGCGCCTCCAAATTGTAATGCACATTATATTTCGCAAGCGTACCTCCGTGATCTGATCGACGGCCGAAAGCAAAAGTAGCGTAGACGTGGGCGAGAGCACATGGTGTGGCTCACGGATTTGGTGCTAGGCTATGCTACTCCTTCTGCCTTCTCCTTGCTGTACCCTGCCCAAAATTTGATGCTCTGCACAGTGCTATACGCTTGCATCATGTTTGCACTGTCTAACTTCTGGCTGCCTATATATCTGGATTGAGCATACCGTATGTGTGGCATCCATTTTAATTTCAGTGCCATATCACATGGCAATAACCCTGCGTGATTGCCCTGTATTTTTCGTGTGATTGCTATTTGCTAATGTATATTGATGCCGCAATTTGTGTGGTGCCACGGTAACTGCGGCATGGGCGCGTGGCAGTTGGTAGCGGAGAACTAGTCAGGCGTGCCCCTGATCTGATACGTCATTGGTAGGTCGAAATGTGCGTGGCAAATTTACGGTCGCGCAGAAGAAGCCTTCTGTATGGTCGATTTTCGGTCGGTTGTTGAAACGGTTTCCATGCGCTTTCCCACGTGCAAGACTTCACGATGGCATATACAGAAAATTAAGTTGTGCATATGCAAAAATTAGAAGCAGAATTTTGAAGCCACAAAAATTGCAAGATCCATACCTCCTCGCCCCATTGGGTTTTGCTGCCTTCGCTGCCGCCGTGAGCTTTGGACCCATGAGAGAAAGAGGGAAAAGAGGAAAGGGAAGGGGAAAGCGAAATGAGAAGGTGGGGTGTGAGGCCATGCTCTCAAGGATGAGCGGTATGCGACCAAAGAAAGAGAGAAGTGAAGGTGAATCATTTGAATTCATAGAAACAGGCGAAGGATATGAGAATGTTTGAGCACGTGTGGTGGAGGGGAAAGAGAAAAGAATCATCGGCTTAGGCCATGCCCAACGTGCCACCCTGTATGGAGCCCCAGCCTCCACCTTAGCCATTAGTGTCCAAATTAGCATTGTTAGGAGCTTCGCGGGCACTCCGAAGGACTTGCAGAAGTAACTATTGCCTCATCTAATGCAAAGCAAAAGAGCAAGTATAAAGAGCCTTTGGTAGAAGGATAAACCAATCAGGTAGCCTTGTGTGGTTAAAGTAAAAGGCAATGCTCACATAAGAGCGGACTATACGAGAATCTCAACATTGATTTGTGATGTGAGCTTGGTAGCTTGAACTTTTGAGCATCTAGCTGGCTGTAACTTTTTATTCGAGATCACCATACCTATGATAGTGGCTTGCATTGGGCTTGACCTTAGAAAATTTTGTATGGTAAGCGATTGTACATTTAACTTCATGGGTTGAAATTAGGAAAGGGCACGAATATATACAGCACCAACCAACAAACTTCAATTTAATTAACCTTTCATTTTGTCTAGCTCTACTGATATGTTAGTTAATTAGATCGCACTAATAAGGTGGATTCATATATGGATACCCTAGATCAATGCATATCCATCCTTAAGGTTTGATGTAATGTTGTCCATCCTTAATTGGAAAGGATTGTTGATTGACTAGAATTGGGGGTAACTAATGTTCATACATTGATAGCTATCATATTTCTTGCTCGAATGAGAGCCTTGTACAAAATTATTACAAATATCAGACTCCACCTAATCTCTTTCTCTCTCTCTCTCTCCCTCCCTCCCCTGATATATTCTAACATAGTGTTATTTAGATGAAGAGATAAGGGGTTACTTTGGAAGACTTGCCAAGTTGGGTTTGGGTCACCTTTTTACTATCTTTTATAATGTCATATATAGGTAGGTAGTTTAGATAAGATTAGGGATTTGCTTTATATTGATTTCATAATAACAAAGATTTGTAATTCAGATATATATTTTTACAACGCTAGAGGTGGTAATTTTGTAGAAAACATAATAGATCAAACATCTATTGTTGTCCATTATGATAAGTCCACCGAATAGGTGGCCGAACGATTATTCTTTTTTTTTGTGAAAGTCTAGGTTTTTTCTTTTCTAGTGCATCTTAGGGTCACATGCCAGCCAAGGATCCTCCTAGTAATGTATATTAAATTATTTATATGCATGTTATATAGGAATATATATAGAGGGATAAATAAAAGGTGCATTTTTTAGCATATAAATAAAGGTGGATTAAGAACCAGGTCTTCAACGCCACTCGATCTACTCCCACTTTACCCACCTTGCCATATGGAATGACTCTACCTTTCTCCACGCATGCTACAAATTACAAATGTTTAATTCTACGAGTTATTGCTACCTTCTTCCCTACTAACATAACACACTAGACAAAGGATGAATAGGAAGACAACTGCTCGTAGTCGTAGATATATACAGAACAAACATGGGAGGGTGTATCACTAAGAGCGTACGACGAGAGCTGCTGGAGCCGTCGTCGCCACTCATCCTCAGACAGTCCTGGCAGAGAACCAGATGCCAGCATATCGCTTTGCTTTTGCCATGCACTTGCCTCCGATCAATCCTGCCCTCCACCGGGTCTAGCTAGAAGAAGTAGCCGCTAGATACGTAGCGTGTGGTGGTGTGGGAGTGGGCCTCAACAACAAGATGCATGCATCGATCCTACGACATCGATCAACTCACTGATCTGATATACTGATATGATATGGTCGTTGCGTCCCTCTCCCTGAACGAGCGCCATCAGCTGATGGACGATGTGGATGCGACAGCAGGAAGCTACCAAAGCTACATGCACAGCCGGCCACCAGCCCACCAACACTGCAAGTCTGCAACACACCACACGGTCGGCGGGGCTGAACAGATCGACCAGAGGAATTGTGCGCAACAGCTCGCCTGCTTTCGATCTGCTCGCCAACGGGACCGGCCGGCCGGACCGCACACCCTTTGCCCTTTTTTCAGCTTGTTGGCCACACGGGACTGGACGGGACCGGCCGTGCCGGCTACCAGCCGAGTTGAAACTGTTTCAGCTACGAACGTGACGAATTTGCCGGAGCTACGAACGTGACGAATACGCGTCGGAGCTGTGCCACACCGTGTGTGCACGCGCGGTGGATGTGATGAAGATGGGAGCGACCAGGGCCGGACAGGAGCAGATCAGGACCAGTGTTTTAAATAACGGGTTAAGACGTTTAGCGGCGGAGCTGTCGTTACAGGATATAGCCGGCTATAGCGGGATATAGCCGGATAAATGCCATAGCGGAAGCTCTTTTCTAACAGCTATAGCCGGCTATAGCTCTAATTTAGCCGGCTATTTAAAACATTGATCACGACACGTAGTATATATGATGCAGGCACAAGGCGACGGCGTCACGATGGGGATCGTCGACGATAGATGCGGCTGCCCTCTGTGTGTGTGCTTCCGCCGATCCAGGTCTCCTCATCTATCGCGTGGAGTCGTCCAGCTTTCGACTACGCAGACGAGACGAGGCGCGACGCGCATAGGTGCATGTATGCCTGCTGGGCCGCCGGGTCCGAACAAAACAATTTTGTCGGAAGGCAATGTTCTTCTTGGTTGCGAAGCCCAATCAATAATCTGGACGAGGCTGGGCCCAGAATCCAGTTACAGTTGGGCCAAAATATACCCGACGTGGGATGGGAGGTGGATTAATAATGAGCAGCTTCGTTAATATACCACCATCGTCACCAGCTAATAAAAACGAAGTCAGCATGTCAAGCGCAGTTCAGTTTAATTGAGCCCTAACCGGCAAACTCTCTCTCTCTCTCTCTCTCTCTCTCGCCCCCCCTCCCCCAATTTCTTTTAAAAATCTAAATAAAATCGAGAGAATAGAACTGGCAAATTCTGCTGCTGGCATCTTTGGACATCATGGCTGACTTTGAAGAACAATATGATTTATAAAGATTAACATGTAACCGGTAGGACACAAATCTCTGTGTGTACATGGCTTAACCTATTATATTTGCTAGAAGCATTAACCTATTTGAGCTATATATAGATTTCTTGTTTTTTCGAGATTAAAACTCAACGAAGACCAATCTCTCTCTTGCTCTCGCTATCGCTCTCTCACCTATTATATTTGCTAGTGGCATTAACCTACTTAATCTATAAATTTCTTGTTTATGGGGGAAGCACCTAACTAAAATACTCCCTATATCTCATAATATTTGACGTTTCTTAGTTCATCTTTGAACTAGTGAACGTCAAATAAAGTGATATGGAGGTAGTATCACTTAGCCGATATATCTATTATATCGTTACATTCCCCAAGTGGGCTGTAGAGCTCATCAATTCTTCAATGCCTCACTTCTTTTGGAACAATACTAAGGAAAGGCATAAGTTCCATTTGGCTAATTGGCAATTGCTTGCCTAGGAAAATGATTTTGGTGGCCTGGGCATCCCTGATCTGAGAAATCTAAACATTTGCCTGTTAGCTTGACTTGTTATTAATCACTGGCTGATCTATGGCGTGTGCAATAATAGAGGTATTGTTAGCCTTCAATATGCCAATGGCATCTTACTCTTTTATAAAAAAAACAACTTGGATAACGCTAGAAACCTAAAGTAGATCCTAGCTTGCTTTGAGCAGCTGTTAGGCACGAAAATCAAATCTGATATAATAAAAGTGATTCGGCAACAATTGGCCTGGAAGAGAAAGAGGTAAACAATATGGCAAAGGCCATGTATTGTAAGAAGGGCCAACTTCCTTTAAGTATCTTAGTGTTTGCCTCAATCATAGTAGGCTTAGGAGAATAGATATCGAACCAATTATTGATAAGATCGTCAACGGAATTGTTGTGTGGAATTGTGGAAAGATAGGCTTCTCTCCTGGGGAAACCTTGCTGCTATGTACCCGAATTTTCCGAAGTTATTTCAGGTTTCTAGACTATCTGAAATAGTAATTTGGGTATTGTTTTAGGTAATACGGATTCAGGTTTGAGAAATTGTGCCCACCCCTACACAGGTGGATGCTTATCCTACAGAGTAGAAGTGATGGCTTGGTGCGGAGCACTTTGAATTTCCGATCACTGGTACGCGTTTAGTGCCGTATGATGATTTGTATAATTTTATTGACAGACACGCTCGATACATTGAACCTGTATACACTGAAAATATCACGTACATTTTATGCCTGTAAGCAACGAAAAACCTATTTTGGAAGAAAAAAATATAATGAAGAAGCGAGATTCTTTTACGTCCAAGTTGCCTCGTGGACTCGTGATCATGTTAGCCGCGTCTTCGTCTACCGTCTCCATCCAATAAACAAGTCAGGGTCTTTCTTATTTGGTCGAAGACCTTTCAAAAACGGAAACGTTTTCCAGTTCTCTTCCAGTGGCACGGCAGCTCACAAAACGCAACTGCTAGCTATCATTGTGTAATAATCAATGAAAATTCTTATTCGTTGACAAAAACTCTGTCTAAAATCACTAGGATGCATGCATTCGAAGATCCACACTTTAAAAAATCCCTATCATATTTTACCCGCAAAAAAAGAACTCTATCATATTTCCACCTGGTTTTACTGGTCATGATAACATGATTGTATAATGCAACTGTTTTGGTCAAAATTTGATTTATAAGACCCATCGGTCGAGTTGTGCACTTGGAGAAAGCTAGAAGATAAAGTCAAATTAAAGAAACATTCACATTTTAAAAAGTACCCTTGAAAAATCATATAAGATTAGCAATCAAGTGTGAATGTTGCATTATATTTTAAAATGAATGCCATTAGTTTCTAGGATCATATGTTTAAAAGGATGCTAACTCGTAACAGATGCTCACATTTTTCTAGAAGTCGTAGGCGATAAATCTGTTGATAACAGGGGCATCATGGTGACTTTATGAATCTCGAGATTAGCCAGCTAGTCTTTTGGATGCGTGGGTTGTGTGCTTGTGTTTATAGGAGATGAGTGTGTATACGAGCGTCTTATACAGTGTACTTGAAAAAGAAGATGTTTAGAATTATGAGTAAAAAAGAAATAGTTTTATGTAAAACAACAGCCAGCGAAATACACGGGACTGTAGTTCTATTAACACTATATGATTTTTAAAACTATAGAAATGTATCGTAGCCTTTAAAATCAAAGTCTTTTTTTTATCTTTCTCCAAAACTAACGAAAAATTGTACCCAAAGCCGGCCCAACTGCTTCGCTTCCTACCTCGCTCGCCGTCGGCCGCGCCGTTCGCATCTCAGCATCTGCTCTCCTCCCCTTCACTTCGATTCTGCGGCTTGGCATCTGTGCCCTCTAGCTGCCCAAGGCGCTGGGATGGGTTCAGGCTGCGGGAGGATGTTCGGCGGCGGCAGCCGGGAGAGGGGCATCAAGGTGGCGACGGGGGTTCGGGATGGATTCGGACATCCCCGCTCGGGACTGCGTCCCAGAGTCACGGAAAGGCTTGCGAAGGGAGAAGGGCATGGTCGTCGTTTCAATGTTGCTCAGGGTTAAAAAAAAAAACAGAGGTAAAAATATACTACTTCTAAAGTCTAAACACATTTTGAAGTGTGGAACTTTCATGTGATTTTGCCGTGTGAAATGCACGGAGGTACTAATTAATTCTGACAGGCATATATAATTCTGCTGCATCTGAACAGAAGAACCGATCTGTTGCTCTTTACAGCCCTGATCTAGAGGCTGAGAATTAACAACAACAAGTGCATTATTGAATAATATCTCAGAAGCTCTGATTAGTTGACCTGCTCCATTGTGGATTAAACATTACTATTTTACTCCAATTTGCTTGCTTGCAGTCTGATCTGTTTAGATATCAAGTGAATTGACCATTGGTTCTTCTCCATTTTTTTAAGCTGCAAGTGCACCATTGTTTTCTCCTCGATGCTTACAGATGTTTGGAGGTAGTTGCGTGTATGCTACTGAAAACATGAAAACTACAGTTGGGTGTATGCTGCACCTGTTGAGAACATGATTTTTTTTTGTCAGATCTGTATATGACTCTGCTAAAAGAACATCTATTATATCCACGAATAGCTGAATCTGTCAGTTCTTCTTAATTTCTGTTCATTTTGGTAATACTCTTGACACACAAGCGCTTGCGTGTTCGAAAAAAAAGAAGTGTACCTGAAACCATCCCAGAAGTTAAAATCCTCTCCAGGAATCAGCTAAGTTAAACTTCTTAACTTTTTTGGCATCTCAAGGTCTTTGTATAGGGGCCAGAGGCTGCGTTATGATAACGCAAAGG
The DNA here is from genome assembly GCA_015342445.1 of Digitaria exilis. NCBI lineage: Eukaryota > Viridiplantae > Streptophyta > Magnoliopsida > Poales > Poaceae > Digitaria > Digitaria exilis. The sequence continues at coordinate 49,283 of JACEFO010000754.1, read as the reverse complement.
ACCAGATTCTCAAGATCTTTACTTTCAGGGTAATTCTGCTCTTATTAAAAATAGGAGGTCTGACTTTTGATCGTAGCAGTTGCTCCTCAACATCTATATATGGACATTTGCATGCTTCTTGACAATGCAACAGAGCAGGCCTTTCTTGCTAGTTATGCAGAGGCACCTCCTCTAAGCATTATTTTGCAGGTTTCTTTTATATGCTATCGTTATACTTAGGATGGTATTGTGACCAATTTTTTCTCTTGTAAGCACAAGCAAGTATATGATCATATTATCACTGACATGACAGCAGCCACACGTGTGACTAATGCCGGGAGCTGTTTCTGACGGAGGTGAGAACCACAATGGCTCTGACATTGGTGGCAGCCGGGTGCCATCACACTGTGACATGGACAGCACCAGCTACAGGGTCAGCTTCCCGCCGAAGAAGAGTCTCTTCAAGGAGTTCTCGGGCGCAGTCAAGGATTTGTTCTTCGCTGGAGATGATCCGCTGCGGCAGTACAAGGAGCAACCAAGCTGGTCCAAGAGGGCCTGGCTTAGCCTGAAGCATTTGTTCCCAGTGCTTGAATGGGGCAGGCATTACACCCTCGGCAAGTTCAAGGGGGATTTCATTGCTGGCCTCACTATAGCGAGCCTCTGCATACCTCAGGTACTATGCTCAGTGAACTACTCCAATTGTTCTCAAGTAGATGTCATTTACATATTTTATTCGATTATTGCATCAGCAGCATTTACACAGTTTGCTAATTTATATCATGTGGCTTAAACAAAGGTGAAATGTTAACTCTTTTTAAATTAGGATATCGGCTACTCGAAGCTTGCTCATCTGCCACCAGAGATTGGGTTGTGTAAGTGCATCAAATTAATCTCTTTCTGTTTGTGTCTTCATCCTGCATGCTTCTTAGCATTGCAATAACTGAAGGACTGAACTGAACTGAGATGCACTTTTCTGCCTGACAGACGGTAGCTTTGTTCCACCATTGATATACCCTTTGTTGGGCACCTCCAGAGATTTGGCCATGGGCCCTATGGCTGTCGTGTCGCTGCTACTTGGCAGCCTACTACAGAACGAAATCGATCCCAAGAAGAACCCTTTAGACTACAAACGTTTAGCGTTCACTGCAACATTCTTTGCAGGGATTACTCAGGCTGCACTTGGATTCTTCAGGTTAGGGATCTTCTGCTTGACCGATGAACAGTCTACATGTTAATTCTATTGGCTGAACTCTGCTACTGCAGGCTAGGGTTCATCATAGAGTACCTGTCTCATGCTGCCATCATTGGATTCATGGGTGGTGCTGCCATCATCATCGCTCTTCAACAGCTGAAAGGGTTCCTTGGCATAAAAGATTTCACTAACAACACCGATATAATCTCGGTCATGAAATCAATCTTCAAGAGTGCTCACCATGGGGTAAGTTTGCATAACAGTACCTGATGGACGCCTTGCTTCTTGTTATTCCAAATAGTGATAAGAGTATTTGAGAGAATTTACACATGGTTGCTGTAAAATAGTGGAACTGGCAGACAATATTGATCGCGGCATCATTTCTGGGATTTCTTCTGGCCACAAGACACATTGTAAGATAAACAGCATATACTATATTTCCAGAGCTTCACCTTGGTTATTCTTACTATTTGTGATGATCATACTATTCCTTTGGGGTAACTTATTAGGGAAAGAAAAAGAAGAAGCTCTTCTGGATGTCCGCAACCGCACCGCTCATTTCAGTGATTGTATCAACCTTCTTTGTGTACATAACTCGTGCAGACAAGCATGGGGTTGCAGTTGTAAGAGCCATTCTTGCAAGTTGCAACCTAGCTTCTCCATTAGAGAACATAAACAAAAAACTGAAAATTTAATTAAAGCTAGCAACAAAGCTTACTTATCGTTGATTGCAGGTAAAAAACATAGAGAAAGGCATCAATCCACCTTCAGCGAGCCTTATATACTTCAGTGGCCCATTCATGCTGAAAGGATTCAAAATTGGAGTAGAAGCTGGATTGATAGCCCTAACGGTAACACAGATTCATTTAATTTCAAATTAGCATGCACCATGGGAAAATATGTGTCTAGGTTAGCTAGCAATGCGCTGAAAGTTATGCAAACTTTTACCAGGAGGCGATTGCAGTTGGAAGGACATTTGCTGGCATGAAGGACTACAAACTAGATGGGAACAAGGAAATGATGGCTCTTGGAACCATGAACGTGGTAGGTTCGTTGACATCATGCTATGTAACCACAGGTAGCTACTATTTCAGTTCGAAAAAATAATAAAACACATACAGTTGTATACATTCTTTCTAACAAAAATATTTTCATCACAGGCGGTTTCGCGCGATCAGCAGTCAATAGCATGGCTGGCTGCAAAACAGCAGCATCCAATATTGTTATGTCAACTGTGGTATTGCTTACACTCTTGTTTCTTACTCCGTTGTTCAAGTACACTCCCAATGCCATCCTCTCTTCCATCATCATATCAGCAGTGCTTGGCCTAATTGACTATGAGGCAGCATACCATATCTGGAAGGTCGATAAGTTGGACTTCTTGGTATGTTTGGGAGCCTTCTTAGGAGTTGTATTTTCATCGGTGGAGTATGGTCTGCTATTGCGGTATGGGTTAATTCTAATCATTTCCATTCTGTGATCTGCAACTGAACTCATACATTTGACAAGGGTTCATGATTATTTTAATTCTTGTTGAAGGTTGCAATTTCAATTGCTAAGATACTTCTGCAAGCAACACGGCCAAAAACTGCCTTGCTTGGTAACCTTCCAAGAACTACCATATATAGGAACATTGAGCAATACCCATATGTTACAACAGTGCCAGGGATGGTAATTGTTCAAGTGGATTCAGCTATATACTTCACGAGCTCCAACTATGTTAAAGAAAGGTAAGAAATCCTGTGTTCACCGTTAGAAATAGCATTTTCGTTGTATACCTTTTTTTTACAAAATATTATAAACTCTTGTTTGAAGTTTACTCAAATAGTTTCAGTTAACTTGCGCACACAAAAAAAAGAGAACAAATAGCTCACTAATATTAGCCTGCGTTCTTCTTGGGTAAACCTTACTCCCTCCGTCACACGAAAAGTCATCCTAGGATTCAAATTTTGTCCCAAAAAACAATTCATTATACCCTATTTAGTATGTGCACGCCCATGCAAGAATCAATTAGTGCCAAGTATAGCTAATAAATAGGGTCAATAAGGTCATTTTGCCTCTTTCTTAATCTGTCCTAAAATTCCGAATGTGCCTTGTTTTTTTTTTTTGGGGGGGGGGGGGGAGGGAGTAGTGTGTATCTAGTTAGTTATGGAAATTTTGGAAGTTACTTCTTCATAAGAAAAAAGATTAGGGTTGTTGAGGCAGCTATCAGAATCAAATTCAGAAAGTCGATTCATGCTACCCATGATAACATTTATAATTAAAATCTCTTCCATGATATCAGTATTGCACGTTGAAGCAACTTTCTAGGATGTATTAGGTGGGTTTTTGCTTCATTTTCAGTATTCTTATAGTGCTAGCGTGTTCAAATCAGCTACACGTAAAAAACACATGCTTCATCTTTTATCCAACTTTCAGAATTTTGAGGTGGCTGGAAGAGGAGGAAGAACGACAACGTCAACAGAACTTCCCCCAAATTGAGTTTCTGATTGTTGAGCTATCTTGTAAGAGCAAAGTGGATTAGTTATCTGCAAAAAATACCATGGGGAATTTCAGTTTATTGGTCTGGGATGTTGATGTCTTGCTCTTCAACAGCTGTGGCTGACATCGACACAAGCGGAATCCACGCCTTGGAGGAGCTGTTCAGAGCACTTGAAAAGCGCAAAATTCAGGTGAAACATTTAAACTGGTGCCAGAATTCTGGAAACGCAACCAATCATAATACTGCAAAACCCTTCCCTAAGCGAAAATCGTTTTGCCATCACTTTACAGCTGATCCTTGCCAACCCTGGACCAAGAGTAATTCAGAAGCTCCAGTCAGCGAAATTTATAGAACTCATTGGCGAAGACAAGATATCCCTGACGGTTGGAGATGCAGTGAAGAAATTCGCTCCAAAGGCGGTGGATGACGTCTGAAGAAGATGCCCCCAAGTCATCTACGAGTGGAGCACAGACAAGCTCCAACTAGTAGCTATTCTTTTGCATCATGCTCCATGTCAAGCGTGAATCAATGCAGCGAAGCAGCATGACTGTCAATTAAACATCTTGTAGAAAAATGTGTAATAAAAGAGTGCTGAAGTTGAAGTACATCAGGCATGCAACATACTAGTATTGTTGGGCAAGGAGATGGTGAGGTCGGCTTGCTGCATTTCCACATCGATCAATATGACTCGGTGTGTGTTAGTACGTTTCAAGCACTTTGGTTTGCCGGGGGAGCGATGCTTGGTGATTTAACGTGTGACCATCCACTACAAGAAAAAGAGTGCTTTAGTAGTTTTGCAATAAATAAATAAGCAGGTTAACTTTATTGTGCTGATTTGTGCAATCGTCCAAATGTGTTAATCGGGCCCAACAAACATCATGGGCCTATTGAACTAGAAACACGGAGCCCATTTACCAAGCAGATTAATCGGGCCATTTCGTTGCCCCTTCGGCTGCTATATAACCCTCAGCCTTCACATGAATATATGTATACCTTTTATAAACACTTGGATAGTTGGATTGTTTGACTATAAGCATCGAATAATATTAAATCTCCATTGAAATCGATCGATAAACTAAAACAAACCACAAGTAAGATGAAAACAGCATATTCTAGGTTCTCCCTCGCATCGAAGCACGTGTCATTGGTTCCACGGCACGTAGGTGCGTTCTGCAACCTTTTTGCGCTTGTGGCGCCGGGATCTCGTGCTTGTCGTTTTCCGATAAAACGGGCACTTTTTGCCTGTAAATAAAATAAACCTAAACAGCACGTTTACTCCTTTCCCTGGCCTTAACATTTGTTTGGTGGTAACCGGTATAAGAGCAGCCGCAGTGGTTACAGAGAGCACTCTCTCTATAACCTGTCCACGTTAGCTATAGACATTGCTTGTAGATTAGCTACTCATTAGGCTCACTATAACATTTATTTCTAATTGTGCTCCAACACATATATCAGAGTTTTTTAATCATCCTTCCCCTCCTATTTTCTCTTTTCTAACGTGGTGGAGCCCACTCAGCATAGGGATACGTGCTAGCGGCTCTCGCCAGCTCTAGCGACGTTTCCTTCTCTCTCCAAAATTCTCTTTCCTACATGGCAGCTTATAGAGAGACTATCGGCAACCATTCCAGATGCCCTAATGGATTCTCTTTTCCCTTTTTTTTTCTGCCACCGAATAAAGACAATGTTTCTCGTTCTTTTTTTTTAACCTCAATGTCAATTCATATTTAATTTTTTTTGACAGTCACGGGGGGATCCCCAACCGAATTTCATTGATATATAGAGATAGGTCGAAGCCTGTCCATCAATGGTTACACAAGTTTGTGGCATACCACATATTACAACAGCATGCCCAAAGCACAATGGGCATGCTTAATTCCAATTAACAACTGCGACAGGAAAAATTTCTTAAGCACATCTAGGGATTGCATGATCCATCATACTTACATTCCGCCGGCAGGAAAAAAAAACAAGGTGCCAATAGCACTTCACATCACACGTATCATCAGGCGTGGCTCACATTGCAAAGGACACATTTTTTTCCCTTTTGCCATGTCAACTAGGAGTAATAGCTAATGATAACCACTCGCTCGATCAGCCCAGCCACAGCCAGCCACTACCAGGCCTCGGTCGCCAGTCGCTCGCTCGCTAGTGGAAGGAAAACTTTGATTGCTTCGCCGCGTCCACACGTTTGGCTTGCGCGATCGAGAATCGCCGCCGGTGAGCTTGATGGTCGGCCGGGTTGAAATCATGACGAGGTCTGATGTGATCTGACGATCCGATCATATCCTCCCCTCCCTTGCCGGCCGGTATCATTCTCTCTTTCGGCATCTCTCTTTTGGTGCTGCGTGCTTGTCTCCTCGACGACTCGACGAAGCTAATAGCTGAATCCGTGAAGCTTTTCTTTCGCCCAGGCCGGGGCTAGCTAGCTGCTGGGACCCTTGAGAACGAAGGAAAACCTATTCTCTCTGGGTGACAACCGCGAGATCGACGTGACACGGGATGTTTTGCTTCACTGGCATTTAAACCCACAGACACACATGTGTAGCATGGAGCGACGTTTTCCTACCCTTTTATTTTCACGAATGTGCTTGGGCACGTGACGGTGGAACACCCCGTTCGACTTGCTGTACGCATGCTTGCATGAACCTGCCTCTACTCTACGCTAGCGGCTACTATAGCTAGCTCATCATCGAGGACCACCGGCATGCATGGTCCTCCTCCTCATCCACTTCTGTTCTGGCACGCCTCGGTAGGACGGTAGGTCACTCGCTCTTGGCTTCATACGAGCTTGGAGGCAAAGATATCGTCATACACATCACATTTATGCAGCAGGGTATGTACCACACTTGTGTTCTTTTGGACTTTTCATAGCCTACTACGACATCTCCAGCTTCAACAATAATTGTCATTTTCGTGATATTTATAAAGATATATATATGGTGACCATAAGATTATGAAATTATGACACATGGGCCGTCTATTTTCTCATCCTCTACGGTCTACACGCACTGAAAGCTTGGACTCTCTGGATTTTTTTCATCCATAAATTACTTCCTCTGTTTCAAATTATAATTCGTTTAATTTTTTTTACCCCAAGTTTGACTGTTTGTCTTATTCAAAAAATTTATGCCAACATAGCGATGAATGGATGGAAATTGCACTGATGGCATAAGTGAAAATTTTTGTGGCATTGACGGTAATCCAAAAAATTAATTTATGTGGCATGATGGGATCCATCAAAATTTTTGTGACGCTGCTGAATTTTTTCTAATAGTTTTCCTAACATGAGATAACTTGAGATATTCATGACGAAGTGAAAAAAAGTTCGCCTCAAACAAGAGAGATTGATCAACGTGTAACAAACGTGCCTAACTACAAAAAGGAATTAAGATATTTATTCTTTAATTAATTATTTTATTTCTCATAATATCAAGGGCTCATATTTATCTGAACTTTTATCAGGTAATTAGAGTACTTTAGCAAACCCGCATGTAAGAGAGCAGGAGTGGAAAAAGGAAAGGAAAGAAGAAGAGAGACACATGGAATGAATCAATTGTAAAATAAATCATGGTTCGGTGAAATAATCATATAGATAATTCGGTGAACGTACATGAAGTGATCATGCAGCAGGTGATCGAGGTTAATTGGAGGGGAGACTTTTACCTGTATGCCATCAAAAAAGTTTGTATTGACCCACATGCCATTAAAAAGTTTGAGCGCACCTGTATGCCATCAAGCTAAACTTTTTTGACCCACATGCCATTCCGTCTCTATACCGTCTGTTTTCCACCGTTAGATGCTCCTGACAGGTGGGGCCGGCCACGAAAATGACCAACATACCCTTCTGTCCAGAACTCTCGATCTCTCCCTTATCCGCTCCCACGCGCATAGCGCCTGGCGTGCGACCCGACTCCCTCTTCCTCTCTCCGACTCCGGCTCTCCCCCTGCTCCTGAACCGCAAACCCTAGGCTAGCGCCCCCCTGACTGCGACGCGACGGGAGGCCCTACACGTGAGGAAGGAGTAGCTGCGGACTGTGCACGGCATCCTAAAGGGCGCGGAGGCCCTGCGCGGCATCGGAGGGCGGCGCAGAGGCCCTGTGCGCGGCGGCTTTCGGGAGGGGCGGCTTCCAGGAGGGGCACGACGGCCCTGCACCGCCTTCCGGGAGGGGCGCGGAGGCCCTGCGTGCGGCTGCTGTGGGGCGCGGGAGGCCCCTGCGGCGGCCATGGCCGCAGGGGATCGACCGGATTGGCTTCCCGAGGGGTGAGTCATTCTCTTTCCCCCCTGTATTGCTTGTCTAAGGACATAGAAAACTGAGATTGATCTGTTGGTACTCAGTTTTTTTGCGATTCTGCTGCTTGTTCATCTGTAGGATGGACGCAAACACTAGCTTCAACTTAGAAATTTGGATTGTTGCTCCCAATTGTCGGAGTCCATTGTGTTTCTTCGACAAGGTTGTGGATGCGGATATAACTAATTTCAGAGATCTGGTTGATGGTGTTGTGGACAAGTTTCTAGGTTATGGTGACATAGTGAGACTATTTTATTTCTGCATAGATAGTAAGGTGAACATTCAAGTATGCTCTGATCAAGATTTGGTTGAAATGTTTGCAAAACATAAGGCTACCAAGGTCTGTTACTTGACTGTTTGTTATCATAGCCCTAGTATTGAGCCTCCCGCAATTCCTGATTGGGACTTTGGTACAACTATCCATCCTGTTGAACCCCCAATGACCCCCTTAGTTGCTTGTCCAAGCTTAGCAGAGCCTAGCCATGCCACATACACTCATCCTGAAGGAACTGATTGTTTGGTTAACCCAAACCCAATGAATGAGTATGTGGGTGTTGATGAGGAAGGGTTGTTTATTGATCTTGGTCCCCAAAATCCACCACCCCCACCTCCCATTCCTCATTGTGAAGGTGGCAGTAACCAACTGCATGAGGACATAGATGATGAATCTGAATCTGAATCCGAATATGAATCTGAACCAGAAGTAGAGGACATATATGACATGATTAGAGATAGAGAGCCTGACCGAATGCCTGATGCTGATTATGACAAGAAAGACCCTCCTATGAAAGTTGCGACCCTGTATTCAAATATGGATGCTTTTAAGATTGCTTTAGCTTCTCATTCTGTCAAACATGAGTACAAATATGACATTGAAAAGAGTGATACATGGAGGTATAGGGTGAGTTGTGTATTCAAATACGATGGCTGCCCTTGGAGGATGCATATCAAAACTTTGAAGGATGAAGTCGCAGTTAAGGTAAATCTGATGCCTTTTAATAATCTTGTCTATGCATTATGAAATCTGTTTTGTCTTTTAATAGTTTTGTTTTTTTTTGCTGTTTTGCAGGTGAAGAAGAACGAAGCTGATCATAATTGTCACAGCACTAGAAGGGAAGGAATCTGTGTAGGGATAACACAGTTTTGGGTGTGCCAGCAAGTGGTTGATTGGGTTAAGAAAGATGGTACTCTAGGTGCCACAGAACTGCAAAGGAGGTTGAGGGACGAACACAAAATTTTGGTGCCCTATAGGAGAGTGTACAAAGGTAAAAATCTTGCCATGGATCAGCTATATGGGCCTTGGAATGAAAGTTTTGATAACCTGTATAGGTTCAAGTCTCAGTTAGAGCAAACTAGTCCTGGATTAGTTCTTGTCATTGATCACCACAGCATCAACAATAAGATACGGTTTAATAGGTTATTCTTTGCAATGAAACCATGTGTTGATGGTTTCCTTAGAGGCTGCAGACTATATCTTGCAGTGGATAATACATTTTTAACTGGAAGGTTCAGAGGACAGTTGTGCATTTCTTGTGCTGTAGATGGGCACAACTGGATGTATCTAGTAGCTGTAGGTGTAATTGACTCAGAGACCAATGAGAATTGGGTGTGGTTCATGGAGAGGTTGAAAGAAGTAATAGGCACCCTGAAGGTTTGACAATAGGCACCGCTGAATTGTGGCCCGGCAGTGATGCATGGGGTTACTAAAGTTTTCCCATATGCTGAACATAGAGAATGTATGTGGCACCTTATACATAATTTCAAGAAGAGGCACATTGGGAAGGTTTTTGAGGATCACTTGTGGGCTTCTGCATACTCACGGAGCCCATACATGTTTGATAAGCATTATCAAGCAATGGCTGCAGCCAAACCTAAAGCAATGAGATATCTTCAAGAAACACACAAAAAACTTCGGACTAGGAGTCAGTTTGGAACATTATCAAATGTCACTAATAATTTGGCTGAGTCATTCAATAATTGGATAAAGGGTGACAAGGGAAAGCACCTGGACGATTTGATGGACAGCATAAGACAGAAGATCTTGATCAAGTGGAATAATAGGAAGAGGGTAGCTAACAAGTTTGAAGGAAAGATTCTGCAGAAATTGAGGGAAGATAGTTACAACCTTGACATTGAAGTCATTACAAGCTCCCCTGAAGGTGTAGCAGAAGTTTGTGCTAAGGGTGGTTCAGGCTACAGATTTGTGGTTAGTTTACCTGACCGAACCTGTTCCTGTAGGGTTTGGCAAGGGTCAGGGATCCCATGCAAACATGCAATTGCATTCATCACTTCAATTCCTGGTGCAAAATTGGAAGACCATGTGGATGACTACTATTCTGTCAACAAATTCAGAGCTGCATATGAAGGTTCCATCCCTTCTATTCCTGACAAGAGCTTGTGGCCCAAAGCAACTCATGGCTTCTTCATGCACCCTCCTTTGCTGAAGTCCACAGGAGGAGGTAGAAGGAAAAACATAATGAAATCAGCCGCTGAGGGAGGTAGCAAGAAAAAGGGAAAGAGACATGAGTGCCCCATATGCCATCAATTAGGGCATCATTGGTACAAATGTAAGAATGGAAATCCAGAAGATATAGCTGCCATGGAGGCTGTCAGGTTAAGTTGATTCATTTAATTCACATGTTACAATTTTACTATCTAATTTAACTAACCTACTTTCATTTACATGCAGGGGTCCTCCAAAGAAAAGGCAGAAAAAAGCAGCAAGTTGTACTAGCATTGTGCCAGCGCACAATGCTACTCTCTCCCAAATGGAGTACCCACACAATGAGGCAGTGCTCCATGCTACACACAAGAAAAGGAAGAGGAAATCATCTTCTGGTTCAAGCTCCAAAAACAGCAAGGGATCAGCTACCACTACATCAACTTGGGCTCCTGCTAGTACATCTAACAGGTAACTAGTTTCCCATTTCATTTCATATATACATGTACGTAATGACAAATCTTTTTTAATGCATAGGTCTGGAGCTGGTTCCAATGATCCTGTTGCACTTCAAGTTTTGCAACCAGCCCCTTCTCATGAACACTCGACCAATGGACCATTTCAGACAGAGCCAACGGAGACGATGATGCTACCTCGACCTTCACCAAAGAAGAAGCTAGCGGTGAAGAAAAAACTTACACCAAGAAAGCTTCAAGTTCAAGCTGCTACCCCAAGCAGCATAGGCAGCCCTGCTTCCAATACAAGAAGCAAGAAGCAACTAAATCTGTAGTGATAGTACCTCCATGAATGTGTGATGACACTAAATCTTTTGTACTGTGATGTAATGGCAACCAGTGCCTTAGACACTAAATCTTTTGCTATGTGGTGTAATGAAAACCAGTGCCTTAGACACTAAACTGCAGCCAAACTATTGTGTGATGAAATGCCAAACCTGTGAGGTATCTGTTATGTTGAAAATTGCCTATTTGTGTTGTGAGATATATGTTGTCTGGTGGTTACTTATTTGTGATATGCTCCAACTATGTGGTCTGTTGCCTATATTTTTTTTTGCCAACATGAGCTCATGTTGTCATATATTTTTTTGGGGGGTCCTGAGGTATATGTTGTCTTGGTTTTTTAGCATGTGCCGTGACCTCATTTGTGGTTACAATAATTTTTTTAGTCAAAATGTTGTTCTGTAACTCACAAAACAAGCACAAACAAGCAAGGGCATAACAGTTATTTTCGTGGCCGGATCCACTTGTCAGGAGCCTCTAACGGTGGAAAACAGACGGTATAGAGACGGAATGGCATGTGGGTCAAAAAAGTTTAGCTCGATGGTATACAGGTGCGCTCAAACTTTTTGATGGCATGTGGGTCAACACAAACTTTTTTGATGGCATACAGGTAAAAGGCTCATTGGAGGGCGAGACATCAATGACCAAGATTACCACGTATACATTGTGATTTTACGTTCACAGGAGATATCCACACCAAGGTCGCATCTGCCAAAGGTAGGTTCATTGTGTAGTATATATATGGTTTCTGCGTCCTCCACTTCAAGCCATGGGTATTGTGCACGGCAGTGATATATACTCCTATGTATTCTCTAGAAGTGTTAGAAAATAAGTGCGTGGAAACAATAACCGGTCTACCGAGATGATGATCACAGATAACACCGGAGGCACGATATTTGTTAACGAGGTTCGGCCGAAGCCTACATCCCCGGGGCATGATTACGGGCGCTCCTCCCCAATGCGCAACACCGGTCGCTCCGGGGTCCCGGCAATGCGCCGCCTCCCCCCTGCGAGCCTGTCGCTATGTCTCTATGGCTACAACAGTGGTCCTCCTCTCATATTTATGAGGATCCCGGGTTACAAGAGTCCGACACGTACTCTACACCCTACCGCTAATACAACTCCAAGTCCAAACGTAACCAACTCGTACACAATATTCGACATAACTCTAACAAACTCCACCTTGGCGAATATTCCACCATCTAGAAATCATTACGTGCGAACCTCTGTGTACACCGGACTTGAGTTGTTGACTTTGTAGCTCACAAAGAGCCACTCGACGAGTCTGACCTGGCCTCAGACCCGCCGCCCTCAGAAGACCCTGCTATCTTTGCAACTCCATCTTTCATGACTCCACCTGCAACCGTACACCCTTGCAGCTTGTAGAGATGTGACATCGTTCTCTCTCCTATCATCACAGCCTCATCGCCCTTCATGATCTTCATGGTCTTCCCATCCGGCTCAGCCCAGAATAACATCCCATCATCATGTAGAGCTCCAAGCGAAATTAGATTCCTTCGTAGCTCTGGCACATGCCTAACACCTTGAAGCACCTGCTCATCTCCGTCTTGTGTCTTGATCTTGATGTCGCCTACTCCAATAGCACGGTAACCCTTGTCATCTCCCAGATAAGCTAAGCCAAAATCACCAGACTTGTATGAAGTGAACCACTCCTTCTTGTGCGTTGCATGAAAAGAGCTTGCCGAATCTAACACCCACGCTTCAATTGACTGCACACTACTTGATACCGAGAGAACATCACCATCACTATCCGAGTCACTCTTTTGAATTGCAATATTAGCACTTGCTCCCTTTTTCCTTTCTGGACAGTCTCTTCTCACATGTCCTAACTCCGCGCAATCATAGCACCGCACTTTCTTCTTCCTCTTCTTCATATTCTCCATGCTACGATCACCTTTGACCAGCAATGCATCACCTTGTGGTTTCTCCGCTGCACTGTTTTGTCTCCTTTGTTTCCGAGCCAATAACGCTGTAGTAATATCCACAGTCTTGATGCTTTTCTTACCGTACGTCAAAGTCGTGACCACATGCTTATAAGATGATGGTAAAGAACACAGAAGAACAATTGCCTTGTCTTCATCATCAACCTTCACACCTAGTTGTTCTAGGTCCGTGACCAGCTGACTGAAAATATTGATGTGCTCTGCGAGATTCGACCCCTCTAGCATCTTCAGCCCATATAACTTCTGCTTCAGATACAACTTGGTCGTCACAGTCTTCGACATGAATTGACCCTCCAGTTTGTCCTAGATTTCCTTTGGTGTCTTTAGTCCTATCACATGGTGCATGACATGGTCAGACAGACATAGCCGTATAGTTGCAGCCGCCATTGTCTGCTTCTCCTTCCAATCGTCATCATCCATCTTCTCTGGCTTCTTCTCTTGCAGACCCACCAAGTTCCCATGTTGCGCCAACAAGTCTTGGACCCTTATCTGCCACAAACCGAAGTTGCCAGAACCATCGAACTTGACCACCTCAAATCTGGTTAACGTCGACATCTTGTCGACACGCGGTTTGACCGACCCTTTGCCGCCGGTAACACCACCCGATCCGCTCGCCTTGTCAATCGGCCCGACAGACGGATCGATCCGCTCCTAGCGTTCGCTGTCTGATCCTGCCAGACTGCCTACCGATGAGCTCTCCCCGATTTTCTTTTCCCCCAAAAGCTTTCTCTGTAGTCCACCGAACCTTCGAACCAATGTAATCTCTTGGCTGAAACGCCCTGCCTCGTGCCGAGCACTGCTTGCGTTTTGCGCCTCTGATTGCTTTGGTCTGCCTCTGGTCCTCTACGTACACTTGCTTTTATGTGCCACGTACCAAACACCACTTCTGGTTCTGTTCCAGTTGCGCAGGACTCCATGTCATGTCCGAGTCTCACACGTCAAAATTGGATTACCGAGTCCACCACGAACTAGCATCTGATCCTTTCTCTGTTTTATTTTCCGCACACGTGCCAACATGTGTCTGCACGAGACCAAACAAAACATGGAATCCACCAGCTTGCTATTATGTCTGATAAGGACTCTGTGCCGATCCCCTATGACATGTCCAAGCCTCACCTAGCACATGAGTAAAACTAACTGGAACAGATATGTAGAGACTGCCTGTTGCACTCCACCTCGCATCAAGCAATGATGTTGAGTCCTGTGTCTGCACGTGCTCTATAATTTTCTCCCAATCAGCCACGGCTTACATCCTACTCGTATTGACATGCCACGCTTTGCCAGAACTCTTGCCTTTCACCATCGGCGTTGTCCATCGTGCCGTGCCACAACCTCTGCTGATGCCCTGTCCGCACTTCAGCTCTGCCATGACAACTGCACCCTCAAGCACAGCTCGTGCATGAGCATGTCGCACCATGGCCACTGCATCATCGGCATAATCTGCTCATTGTGCCATAATGCTGCCGTTGTACGACATCGGTCGCACCACCCTTGTCGTGATGCTCCCACGCTCCAATCTCTCTGGTCGTCACCTGCGTCTAGCCGCCAGTCTAATCCCGAGCCGAAGCCGTCGCCCTGTTCGCGTCGTCTTCACCGGCCATTGTGTTGGCCCGATCACCACGCCTGGCCGATCCTAGCCAACCGCAGCCCGTCGAACGGTCCGAGCCTCCTGCCCAGAGTGTCCGACACCACCGATCGAATCGTCGATCGCCGCCATGCTCCACCTTGCGCCGCATTGAGCAATCCCGCGACGCCCGCCGAGCATGATCCTTGCACCTCCACGGTGATCACCATACAATCTCTAGATCCAATCCAACCATGGCTCCGGTACCAATTGTTAGAAAATAAGCGCGCGGAAGCAATAACCGGTCTACCGAGATGATGATCATAGACGACACCGGAGGCACGATATTTGTTAACGAGGTTCAGCCGAAGCCTACATCTCCGGGGCATGACTACGGGCGCTCCTCCCCAATACGCAACACCAGTCGCTCCGGGGTCCCGGCAATGCGCCGCCTCCCCCCTGCGAGCCTGTCGCTATGTCGCCATGGTTATAACAGCGGTCCTCCTCTCATATTTATGAGGAGCCCGGGTTACAAGAATCCGACACGTACTCTACACTTTACCGCTAATACAACTTCAAGTCCAAACGTAACCAACTAATATACAATATTCGACACAACTCTAACAAGAAGGACTTAGCTCTCTGATAGAGCTAGCTAGCTGTAACGAGGATCGACCAAACCTAGCAAGGTAGCTCGAATAATGCGTTGTTGTCGCTAGCGGTCAGGGCAGCTTAGTGGACACTAGTGTGTGTGTCGTCCTTGCTCAACGCCCACTAACACATGGAGTCACATCTCACTAAACGTTCGAGGCTTTGAACCTGCTGTCTGCTGTGTGTGCTTACTACGACGTAGGGGGTATAGGGCGGCACCAGTGCTCGTGGGGGTCCATGCATGCTGCACACAGGCCAGTGATCAAGAAAATATTTAGAGGAGTCCACTCACGGCCATATCTCACCGAATCGAAGTATCCAACCTAAGATTCGAATTCTAATTCTTTTGCGAAAACACTTCTACGTGATGACTTCACTTTCCTTGGTGGAAACTTAGGTAGAACCGACTCCTTGAATTTACACGGCAGACGGTCAAGAGTCAAGAAGCTTTTCGTTCGTTCAAAAAAAAAAAAAGAGAAGCTTTTCGACACAGCGACGTGTAGCACCGCCGGTGCCCGTGTCTTTAAAAAGGATCAAGCAGATAGCTAGATTGTGTGGTTGATGCATCCAGAGGCTAGCGCGGCATGCATGTCATGCCGGGGCGACGGGCGACACAATCACACACGCAGCCCCGTACGTGACCCTTGTCACAGTGAAAGGGGAAGCTCATCATGTGTTTATCCGTAAAATTTGCGTGCTAACAATATACTCCCTCCGTCCCATAATAGATGACGTTATGGGATGCGTGTACGTGTTACTTTCTTAACTTTGACTCGATTTGTAGAAAAATATATGTAATATTTATATCTCTAATAAATTTGTTAAAAAACTAGATTCAAATATCTATCTAATGGTACTAATGATGTATTATAAATATTAATATTATTTTTTATATAATTAGTTAATGTTGAAAGATGATGTTTTTTTTGGGAAGCGAGAATGACATCTATTTTGGGACGGAGGGAGTAATGAGTTATTAGTGACGAGGGATCACCGTTTGATTGTTGGGGGTTTGGTACATATATACATTGCACGGCTGCACGCCACGAACTGAAGCCGCAAATCCCGCAATGCTTCGCACGGAGCTATCTACACGGCCACTACTAGTAGTAGTGCGAGGTGATTCTGACCCTGGTGCCCGGCCCAACACGATAGAGGAAACGGAAAAGCCACATGCATGGCTTCGCTACTGAACTTCAGGTTTCAACTCTGCGCGTGACTTACAAGCTCGCTACAAAAGTTTATAGTATGATTAGTGTTAGCCTAAACGCTAAACGGCGAACGATTGATGACCTATCGTTTAGCAAAAAGTCGATCTACACGGCCGTTTAAACGGCTTTTTAAATGGCTGAAAAGAGTTTACATGTCTTTACATTTACACGGCTAATCGGCTTACACGGCTTGCCATCGCGTAGCGTTTACACGCCGTGTAAACGGTCTAAACGGCCGTGTAGGCGAACACTGAGTATGATTTTAGTAGTTTACGGTACTGTGTTTAAGTATATTTTTTTTTCTATGGTTTGGTGAATTGCCTAACAAGACTACAAATTACAGATAGCTGTCATCTTCATCCATCCATGGGGATACTGGGATGAGATATGCTGGGCCTTTTTCACATGTCACTGGGGCGACAGCTGGGGGGCAGCAGTAGCGCTAGCGCTAGCACGCATCTCTTGGATCAGGATGCACGAAAATGAGACTTCTGAAGATTCTTGAGCATAAGATGCAGCGCTAGCCAAACGTGGTCATCTGGGATTTGGAACACTTGTATTTGTCTCTGCTGAGCCTTTTGGAAAGTGATCGAACCAGCCGACACACTAACCATCTGCTCTTCCAGGCAACAAGTAGCACCAACAGCTAAGCCAATTAATCAAGTGTGGATGATGAGGCGAAAGCCAAAATGTATTCCATGCCCTGCGTTTCCTTGGAGCAATCGTTCGTTGTTCCTTATCTATGCTTAGTCAAAACTTTATCTATTTCAAATTATAAATTTTGTTAAGCACCTAGATATAAACTGTCTAAATTCATAGTAAAATCTATGAACCTAGAAAAGTCAAAATAACCACAATTTAAGAAGGAGAAAGTTTATAAAAGAACGGGATTAGTATGTATCAGCTCGATCGTCCATCATGCATGGTTAGAACGATGAAAAAAAAATCACCGAACAAATATCTCGACGCAAGAAGCATGGCGCATATGTAAACGTACAAGCACTAATTAGCAAACACCTGGAGCCAGTTTAATAGTACAACCATTTGGGATAATCTTGTTGGCTTATGTGGGTGTGGTCGGTCGGCCGGCCGGCCGGTGACCCTAGGAACCAGTGATCAAGCTGGCTAATCATGCATGTTCCTGCACACATGTGTCCAAGTGGCCAACTGATAAAACTTCCATCTTGTCCTCCTCGATTCATGTGAGGAATCCTACTACTGTCCTCCCTGTCCTTAGGACCAGTATACTATATACAAAGTCTCTAACTATATATACTATTAATTTGACATATATCATTGGTGAATTATCAGCTAGTAGATGCTCTTAGCACTTTGTTAAGAGATTTTCTCGAGGGGGTCTTCTTGTTGCCGTGACCATTGGCCAAGAAGTCCAAGACAGGTGGAACAACGTAGCTAGCTAGCGCCTGTTGTGGTTGTGCTTGGACGGAATCGCGCTTTGTTAAATCCAAAGGCATCTAATGTTCCGTTCCAAAGGAACAATGGCCCGATCGAGCTGTCCTCGCTCCAGCTGGGAGAGGGAGACGGGGGACGGAGTGTGCTTGTGCGTTGCGAGCTGCTGCTGCCGATGCATCAACCATATGGCATATTCTTTCTTAGGCAATAATTGCTTTGTTTATGCTGAGTGTAACACCTTAGCTCAGGGCTTAATAAGGATTGATAAGGATATTTATACCAACAAGTTGTAACTTTTTTTTCTGAGAGCTCATCCCGAAAGAACTCCGAGGTTAAGCGTGCTTGGCCCGGAGCAATCTTAGGATGGGTGATCGACCGGGAAGTCATTTCCGGGTGTGCATGAGTGAGGACAAAGTGCGCATGAGTGAGGACAAAGTGCGCAGAAAAGACATGTGTTGGTCTGTGGGGGTATTCTTAGGATCCTAGAGAGCTGCCATGTAGACGGGCCCGGTCCGGAGTGGCGGGACGTTACACTGAGGCTATGTTCAGATTTCCAACTATTCACTATTCATTCCAACTTTTCACTATTCATTCCAACTTTTCACTATTCCTCCCTCACAAAACACGTTTCCCAGCGAATGCTACAGTGTTTTTCTTATGCTACAGTGTTTTTTCCTATAATCTAAACACACCCTGAGTTAGCTTAGCACTGAAAAAAAAAACTCGAGAATTAGTTCGCAATTGAGCTTAATCCCAGGGGGGCTAGGTGCAAATATCAGTAGCGGTTAAAACTGTCGTAGCTCCCGGGTCCACTCCCACCGCGTAGCGATAAATGTCAACGGCGCGTCTGGCCCTCTGGCCCCACGTAGCCGGCGAGCCGTCCCGGGGCCCACGCTCCCCACGGCATCTCGTGGTCGTGGCCACGGAACACGATGGCCGGCAGAGACGGCGGAGACACCAAGCTGGCTCGGTAGCTGCGAAACGAGGAGCACGTCCCTACCGGTGCTATCACTGCCGTCAAACAACGCGGAAAACACAAAGAAACAAACAAATTAAACAACGCGAAGCACACGGCCGCGGGGGCACGCGACGCGCTTCTTTCCGACGCTTGACGCCTTGACTCTGCCTCGCCACTTGCATACTGCACTTGCATGCATCGGGCGGGCAAGGCCGCACGGTGGTGCATCACGCCACGCGTTCCTAACGTACCTCTCGATGCACTGCCACCACGAGTCAACAAATTATCTTTTTTTTTTTCCTCTCTCTAGAAAGAACCATGATAAGTTTCGGCTTGTGCCCTTTTTTCAAAAAAATAAAATTATGTCTTTCGGATAGTCAAATAGCCATGTGAATCTCACTTCTATGCGGTATGTGGTTGTACACCGCCGGCAAGGTTTTTTCCCCCCTGTTTATAGGGTTTCAGATTCCTCTGTGTCTGTTAACGCTGAGTATTTTGACTAATAAGTTGCTGTTTGGCCTCAGGTGTCGCTTGGCTTGTCTCAAATGCTTGGATCTAAATTTTAGACCTCATTGTTGACATTTTATTAGAAAGACTAAACATAGGTTAATTTTGTCCATGTAATACTACAATTAAAGAAGACTAATTAGCCTGTGTCCTGCATATAGATTATAGAATCGATTGATTCTAATTAGTTCATGTAATACTATAATAGATTTGAGCTAATGATGGGTTAATATGACCAAGAGATTCTGTTTTCCTAATTGACATAAAAAGAAAAGACAAAGTTTAGGCCAGTAGTTGGCCTTCTTTTGACTGAGCATATACGGAGGAAAAACCTTTTATCCAGACAAATGAAAAGCTTTACAGGAATAAAATTGATTTTTTTTTCAAACAAAGCTACTAGCAATAATAATAGGGTTAATTGGATACACGCCATTACAACTTTTATATTTCGGGGCCACACCACTACTTCTCGCCTAATAGGAGCGACGCCATTACAATTTCGTAACTATTTGAGATATGCCATTTTCTACGTCTTTGATGCTATTGGACCCACCTGCAGGTGTATGTATACAACTCGTATTTCCGTATGGACTAAAATGCCCTTCCCATATCTCCTCCTCCATGTCACTGATGTGTGGGCCCGACGTGTCATCACCTTCCTCTACTCCCTTCTTCTTCCTCAATCTAGCGGCTCCAATAGCCCCCCCAGCTCCATGCCATCACGCCTCTGGTCCCGCCACCGTGCCCCTTTTCTTCTGTGTGCCGTCGTCGTCGGGCATCTCGCGCGCCCTAGAAGCCCCAGATCTCACGCGCCCTAGCAACCTCAGCGCCAGCTACTTCGGCGATGCGAGGTGGGGAACAGAGCCAGCATGAGCGCAGGGTCAGGCTTGAGCTCAGCGGAGCAGGAGGAGGCAGCGATGTGAGGTGGGGAACGGAGCCGGCACGAGCGCGGGATCAGGCTTGAGCTCGAGCTCGGCGGAGCAGGAGGCGGCGGCGGCGGCGAGTAGCGCCTCGGTGGTGGAGGAGCGGGAGGAGTCAGCGAGCGGCGCCTCGGCGGCAGAGGAGCGGGAGGAGGAGGCAGCGACGGGGCCCGGACGGCGGTGGAGCAGGACGCCGAGCGGCACCCCAGCGGCCTCATGGGCATGGCGAACAGGGGAGATTGGTAGAACGGATGGAGGTAGGTGATGACACGTGGGGCCCCGCATGCCAGTGAGATGTAGAAGGAGATGTGGCAAGGGTAGTGTCGTCAATATTGAAATATGAACAATAAACATACGACTGCAGGTGGGCCCAACAACATCAAATACGTACATAATGACATATCTCAAATAGTTGTGAAATTATAATGGCCTCCCTTCTATTAAGCGAGAAGTAGCGGTGTGGCCCAAAAACGCAAAAGTTACAATGGCGTGTATCCAATTAACCCATAATAATAAGGAGGTGTTTAGTTGGTAGAGATAGGTGGAGATTTCCTGTAGCAGATATACACAGTAGCAATGAATAGTGAGGAAAGGATGAGAAATGATGGAACGATGGGATGGATATTAATAGTGAATATCTAGGATAGAGTCATTGAAATGACGGCGAAGAAAGCTTTTAGTGGGCCAAGAGCGACAAGGTGGAACGGAATTAAAAACGGCAACATATCAGGTGTAAACCAACCCTTTCATGCAAACTATGTAAACTTTAGATGTTGATCCAAGGGTGCGCTCATGTGAGGTGGGAGGGTGATTTACAAGGTAGGAGGGGTAATTTGCAAAGGGTGATTAGAGACACTTTTGCAAATCACTCCTCCCACCTCACCAGAGTGCACCCTTATATCAATATCCTGTGGTCTAGATTTAAATTTGTATAGTTTGCACGGATAGATTAGTTTGCCCCTGATACGCTGATACGTTACATTGCCATTAAAAACGGGGCAAAAGACCCAAACGGAGAAGACGACACGAACAACACTCACACTCCCCTTCCTAGTCCCCCAACCTAACGTTCACCTCCCTATTTAGTTCGGCGCTCCACTTCTCTCTCCTCCCGTGTGCATCCGCAGCGCCCCAACCCGAGCGGCCAAAAGCCCATGTCCTCCTCTCCCTGACCGCCTCAAATCCAATCCCTCCTCGCGCGTCGTTCGGAGCCTGACCGGCCGACCTCGCCGCCCGCCGTCTCCTCGCTCCTCCGTCGCCAATTCAGTTCTCTTCTGCCTCTGGACTTGCTACTGGTCGTCGATTTTTGCCAAGGATGGTGGCGCGGATGATGCGGTGGCCGCGGCCGCCGGCGGCGCGCAAGTTCCGCGTGCGCCTGGTGGTGCGGCGGGCGGAGGGGCTGCCGCCGCCCTCCCCCGCGCCCGCGGCGGAGCCGGCCTCGCCGGAGCGGGACGCCGCATCGCCGAGGGCCGTCGCGGCGGAGGTGAGGTGGAAGGGGCCCAGGGCGTCGGCGCTGGGCTCGCTGCGGCGCGCCGCGGTCAGGCGCAACCGCACGCGTGGGGAGGCCGCGGCGGCGTGGGAGGAGGAGTTCGAGAGCGTCGTCACGCTCGCGGCCGCGTCGCAGCGGGAGGGCGCCGCGTTCCAGCCCTGGGAGCTCGCCTTCTGCGTCTTCAGCGTGAGCACCTTCTCCTTGTCAGACTCGGATTCTATTCATCTGCTCGTGCTGTTTATTCTCCTAGTACTAGGAACGCAGCAAACTACCATGGTTCCGATGTGGGTCTGATTGCTTCCGCTTGTTTGACTTAATCAGAAGCGATTTTTTTTGTGTTCGAAATCTGATTGTTCAGTTTGTCCCCACTGTAATAGTCTGTTTGGAAATGGAGAATTGCCCAGTAGGTTTTGGGGCTTTAGCTTGATTTGGACTTTAGATCCTAATGGTTTGTGTCGTATACCAAATGTCCAGAAATAGACCCTTGTTTAGAATATTGTTCCTCTTTACTCTTTTGCAATTTATGCTGTGATTGTGGGTAGTCCTATTAGTTTCTTTTAATCAGATGTAGAATGATCTCTTCTGTGGAGTGATTAATGTTTTTGTTGCACTTTCCCGTGTGCTATAAGGTTTACTTCCCACTCCCTTATTGACTAGTTGAAATAATCCACATACATTTCATTCCAAAAGAAAAATACACGAGAAGTTTCTGTATGTCTGTTGATCTATGCAGGAAACAAATCTTTGTGTATCAATTTTCCTGTTAACATAGAGCAAATTTATCTTCCTGACAGTAACATGGCACCTTGTGAAGGCTAGTATTCGATAGTGACATATATGGACAAGAAAGTTTCCTTGTCAAGGCAATCAGAACATTTAGTTTTATGCTAACTTCGGACGTATCATCCCTTGGCAAGTTTGTGTTTCCGTTTGAGTTGATTTTAAGTTTTAGCAACTTCTGCAAGCTAGTCTGATCATAGTTGTTTTTTCTCCCCTGGTCACAGGACATCAACCTAGGGCCAAAGAATAAACCATCAATTCTGGGAACTGCTTGTCTCAACCTAGCAGACTATGCATCAGCAGCTGAGGAGGTTATCGAGATAATTGTTCCATTGTCTGTACCTGGTGGTGAACCTGATTCAGCCCCATCCCTTCATGTGAGTTTGCAATGTTAACGAGTTCTGGATAACAATTCATATTTGAATTACTATAGTTTGTGACCTTTGAATTGTGTTTTTTGTGCAGCTCACTCTGAGTATGGTGGAACTAAGAGCTGTGGAAACATCTGATGCATCACAACGACCTGCTGCAACCTTGCCATTGTCCCCATCATCTGGTGATTCTCTTCCTGGAGGAAAAGATGATGTTTCAGTTATCAAAGCAGGGCTGAGGAAGGTAAAAATTCTCACTGATCTGGTGTCAACACGAAGGTCCAAGAAGCCTTGCCAAGATGATGAAGGCGGCGAAGATAAATTCTGTGTTAACAGTGATGGTGCTGAATATCCATGTGATACTGAGTCTCTTGATGACGATCTGGATGACAGAAGACAGGAAGATGAAATTGGGGATTCAACTATCAGGAAGTCTTTCAGTTATGGCTCGCTGCAGTCTGTCAACTATGTTGGTGGCCTAGTTTATGCCCATGCAAAGATTGATGGGGAGCATGAGGACTGGATATATTTTAGTCACCGAAAATCTGATGTCGGTTATCAAATAGAGAAGCCATCAACCACAGAGGAGACTGTGATGCCAACTGCTAAACGGAGTATACTTCCTTGGAGGAAGCGGAAATTGAGTTTAAGATCGCTGAAGGCTAAAGGCGAACCTCTGTTGAAGAAGACCTATGGGGAAGAGGGAGGTGATGATATTGACTATGATCGTCGCCTGCTAACATCTTCTGATGAATCTGTTTCAGAGGTAATACTTCCCTCCTTTTGTTAGCATTGTAAAATAAGTTACGAGCACCTTTCAGTAATTCACTTCAGCCTAATTGTTAGATTATAGAGCTATTCTTGAGCATTTATGATATTTATTTTAAGTGACACCTCTTTGGATTGCAGGGATCAAGAGGTGAAGATGGATCAGCAAATGGCATGGTGTCAGAATTTGGTGATGATAATTTTGTTGTGGGGAATTGGGAATTCAAGGAGATAATTAGTCGCGATGGCCATATGAAGCTTTCGTCCCAGGTTTTCTTTGCATCAATAGACCAGAGAAGTGAGCGAGCAGCCGGAGAGAGCGCATGTACAGCACTTGTGGCTGTTATTGCAGACTGGTTCCAAGCAAATCAGAATATGATGCCTATTCAGTCACAGTTTGACAGCCTTATCCGTGAAGGATCACTAGAGTGGAGAAACCTTTGTGAGAACGAGACATATAGAGAGCGCTTTCCTGATAAGCATTTTGATCTTGAAACTGTCCTTCATGCAAAGATTCGCCCACTGACAGTCTCCCCCAGCAAATCTTTTATTGGATTCTTCCAGCCTGAAGGCGATGATGACATGAGCGGTTTTGATTTTCTTAATGGTGCCATGTCATTTGACAGCATCTGGGACGAGATTACCCAGGCGGCAGAGTTATCATCTAGTGATAGCCCTAACCTATACATAGTGAGTTGGAATGACCATTTTTTTGTCCTCAAGGTTGAGCGTGATGCATATTACATTATTGATACCCTTGGTGAAAGGCTCCATGAGGGGTGCAGCCAGGCATACATTTTGAAGTTTGACAACAGCACTACAATTCACAAGGTACCGGCTGAAAAGAAACCTTCTAGCCCTGACTCAAGTGGACCATTAAAGGACTCTTCAGGCCCTGAGAACTCTTCAACTGACCAGGACAGCGGGAATGATATTGAAGAGAACGTCCTTGTGTCAAAGGGCAAAGAATCATGCAAAGAATACATCAAGAGTTTCTTGGCAGCCATACCAATCCGGGAACTACAGGTGGACATCAAGAAAGGACTGATGGCATCAACGCCATTGCATCAACGCCTCCAAATAGAATTCCATTACACGCAATCATCCCCTAAAGAGGTCGCATCAACCCCTCAGTTTCTTGCCAGCGATAGCCCTTTTGAGTTCTCATGGCCCGAGCCACTGCCAACGATGGAAGTTGCACTAACATCTGCTATCTCCGTTGTATAGCTTGTTGCCATGGTGGCCGAGAGACGACAACAGCATCAAGAGGCTCCTTTTCCTTGGGCTGTGGCACATGATGCAGAACCAAGACGAAGATCTAGTTTCTTTTCTGTTTGTACTAATCTATTTAATATGAACTGACTATTGGAGGTCTTCCTCCCAGGCATAGCCTAACGGGAGCATTCCACCTGGGTTTTGTATAGATGTGTATGCTCCTATCTTCCCTCATATGCTGGCATGTATCCTGTACTGTAGTCTGTAACATGTAATCATTTGGAACCTTGTATGACTAATCAATGAGAAATGTCCTTTATTACAATGAACTACACGCCTGTTTGTTTTATCTGTACATGCAGTGTGTTAATATGTTCCAATAAACATCAAACTGGTGAAAAAACATCAAGCTAGATTTCTGAATGTGTTACTGCCTCCGTTTCAAAATACAATTCGTCTCTGTTTCAAAATACAATTCGTTTTGACTTTATTAGATACATAGTTTCTATTATGTATATAGACAGTGTATATCTAGATGTATAATAAAATCTAGATACCTAGATTCTAGAAAAACCAAAACGAATTGTATTTTAGGATGGAAGCAGTACATGTCCACGCAATTTGAGGGCACATGCTTTTCAGGGCGTCTGCGATGAGAAGCATCTCAGATCCAGCCCGTGATAACGGCAAGCGCATTTTTTTTTCTTCAGAGAACGCGACTCGACCTGCTGATGTGAAGCATCCAAGACTAGGATCCATTTCTTTTGGGGGGTGTTGACATGTGAGATCACGGGACTGACTTTATGATGCATCACTATTGTGTTTTTGTGCTTTCTTGCACGACTTGCAACTCCTGGTCAGTAGCTTTCAGATGCTGAATCCTAACTGTCAACATTCTTACTAGAGTCCACAAAAAAAGGTGTTAATGCTACCAACAATAGGTGCTATTTTTCGTACGGTGTGAAACCACATTGATATTTCATTTTGTTACGTGCAAAATTTTAAAAACCCCGCCAATACAAGAATGCTCGGTATTTTGGCAGATCAGAATATGATTTATTCATCTAGGATGCAACCATCAAGGCACGCATGAACGTCCAATGAATGCCCATATCCTTAAATTAGGAATACAACCTTTGACTACTGCTACTTTGCCCAAATGTTCCTATTGCAATCTCGCTCATGGTGTTGAGCTGGCCATCATTTTCTTTTGGCGACTACCATCATTCTGTCATGAAAGATGAGCATGAAGGACCATCAGATTGAGCGTCCGATGGCCCTTACTCCTTACCAGATCATAAAGCAAAGTGCATAAGAATCGGTTGGTTGGACATTGATATCCTGTGAGGCAAAAGCTTGTGGCGTACATGTCATTTACACGATACCACAAACTTCATTAACTTCATGTGATCTCATGATTCTTGCAATTTTGATCAGCAAAAATAAAAAAGGGAAGCCACACATAGTTCTCGCTGCAATTGGAACAAAGTGATCAGCCATAGATCGGATTCTCGTTCACGTAAAGTAGGTTCAGGAAGATGGAGTCTACCTTACCTACATCTGCAGCTATTTTCTGGCCAACTAACCCCTGGTGCTTCACAGTTCACCCATAAAATTTACCTTTTCTTTTTTAATAAAGTATCAATGAGCTATCATAGGAGATGAAATGGCAGCAAAAGGCTTGTGACAAAAATGCTGAATTCATAGTGCACATGATCTGGATATCACAAGAATTGCAATAAGCTTACAAGTGAAGATTGATCATTGTCCCAAGGGCCCTTTTCTTTTAAATAAAGAATCAATGAGATCATAGGAGATGAAAAATGACAGCAAAAGGCTTGTGACAATAACGCTGAAATTGCATAGTGCACATGATCTGGATATCACAAGAATTGCAATAAGCTTACAAGTGAAGATTGATCATTGCCCCAAGGGCCCTTGGGCCCTGCAATGTGCCTGTACAACAGCTTCTTAAGCAAGCATGAATGATCAGAAGGGGTGATTCTGGGGGTGAGCAGACTGCAGGTGCAGCACATCAGAAGCTCATTGGCAAAATTCGGCTACAAGCCCAACAACTCCCCTCATGGGAGCATCATTCTGCATTGTATTGAAATTGTGAATTGTCAGAAGCAGACCGTGTGAAGAAAAAACATCGAGTAAGGTGCAAAGTCACAATTAACTTTGCACTTGCAACGTGCTACTGCTAAGCCATGTCTTACCAGATACACAATGTCAAATGCCTGGGAATAATCCTTCAGGGATTTCTCAATGTTGGCATTCCTGTAAAATTAGCTCAGTGTCACCCTTACGCACAAATCAATATGGAAATAAAAGTTTGGTGTGCTAGATGCTGTGAGGGAACATTGTAACATGGAAATAATAATATCATTTACATTAATAAAACTATAATCGAGCATTCGAACAAAAAAAATCACAATATTCCTCCTGGCGTTTGTACAGTGCAATTGAGGCTGTAGAATGGCTGCATGGCAATCAATTTTACAGATTATTGGGGTTCATTTCATCTTAATGTTGGTTATACATTGGCTAAAAGAAAACCAGTAGAACAGAAACTTGAACTTCTTGTGATTTCCCTACCATGTTCTGAACCAATGAAACTCATTTTTCTCATTCAAACTAATCTTTACCCAAACCTGGATGAAACACAGCTAGCAATGCAGAGTTCAAAAGAGTGTGTCCATTCACAACTCAGTGGCAATACAAGCTACAAAGATGGTAGTAAGAATAGAAAAGGGAAGGACCATTTATTCAGAACATTTTTGTTAGAAAGTATATTAGGCAACTCCGGACACGATTAGTTTAGGATTGATTGTAATCCCTGGATAATGTTCCTTATCTCTAGGAGAGTCTACTTGGCACTTCACTACTATTAAGAATCGTGCCCACAATATTAAGGAATTGGCGAATTGCCCCGTACATAAGAAAACAATAATCAGCTTAGTTGAGTTGAGCAGAATTATAAATGTCATTCTACAGATGGCAATAACATTTCGACTTTGAATGAAGCAAGGCAGTGAAGAATTTACTAACAGGAATCCAACAGCGATCCTGTTTTCATAGTTTAAACCATCGGACATCCCCAGGTCCCCAATGTGATCACCAAGTAGAAGCACATTGGTCCTTTTCTTCACCAGTGAATAGTCATCAATAGATCCATTTGAATCCTCCAGATTGTCATGCACTGGAGCTGCCATGTCCAAGGCATGCTCATTTTTGTTTAGGACGTGAATTGTTTTGCCTGCATCAGGCTTTTGTTAGATTCAATGAGGAGATAAGCAACAGCATATACATTACGCAACGATGTAAACAAGCCATAGACTCAGTTGTAAAAGCTAGCCAAGAAAAAAACAGAACTAAAGATATATTGCCAATCAAAAGGAAAAAAATAAAATCTTAAAAAAGGCGTCCATATGACATCCTAGTAACAGGAAGGCAAGAATTTCCTGGAGACTAAGGCAACTGAATCTGAACGGAACAAGTCCTTTTTTTTTAAAAAAAAGAAGAAAGTAAACACCCTGCTTTCATACATAGAACTCATGCTGAACAAACATCACTGCAAGTGGAGTTCGTGATGATTAAAAGATTCACCTCTAAATGCTACAAGACGGCCTTCTTCATTAAACACCATCCTGTTGGAAACAACTTTGATGTTCTTGAATGATCTATGTAATTTCTGCCGGAAGACCTTACGAAACAGCAGAATGCGCCACTCAGAAATTAAATTCACCAAACATGCGGAATCATTCATTTTCACTACTTACCTCTTCAATTATGTCTGCAAGTCCAGCAGAAAATACTAGCACTGGAATATCCCTCTCCTGAAATTACAAATGAGGGTCTTAATTATACATTCACCTTATATCACTTAATTCTTCTCCATCCTTAAAAAGTTACCATCATAGGTAAACCTTGATGTAGCAATAATATCACATTGTTAACTATGGATTGGACATGAAGGACTGAAAAAGATGCATCACAGATGCCGAACCTCAGAAATAAGGTGCATCCCGTCAAATTAGCAAAATAAGTTTGCACTTCCAGATGCATGATGTTAGAAAGTAGGGAAACCATCTTAGGCCTATTTTGGAAACTCCAATCCCTTTGGGATCACGGACTTTTCCCGGGGTGGGTAATCCATGTGGATATCATTTTATTTATCATCTTAGTCTTTGTGGGGGGTTTTCCATCCCTGGGTTAATTATCCATTTGCTCCTAAAGTGGGGTTTAGAGCATAAACTTAAGAGAAAAAAAAAGTAAACAATGGAGAAGGAACAGGAGATAATTTTTTTTGTGTCTCATACATATAATATTACAGACTGCTCACTGGATTACCTAAATGACTGAAACATGTTCAAACGTTGAGGATTGAGGTCCCAACTAGCCTACTTTTCATATGCAAAGCACAACTTACTTAAACATGATAACAAGAAGCATTCTGCATAAAGGAAAGTAAGAACGTAGCAAACTTCAGTCACTACTAATATGATTGTTTTATATGCTAACAAACTCTGCAAAAACAAGTGCCCTAAACTATAAAAAAAAATGGTGGCACCACGAATTTGCAGCTTCAATTCGATGAACTGGTAAGAGGAAAGAAATGGAAATTAAAATCAAGACAGAAGAAAAAGCACAGCATGTAAATCGGAAATGTTTAGAGCAGCATCAAAAGAAAAATAAAAAAAAGTGAAATAGCAAAGATTGCATGCATGTAACAGCTTAATAGTTTGTTCTTTTATATAGTGACATATTTAGAGTATTACTGATCTCAATCAACAAAGAACACAAAAAAAGATCTCTAGGCATGTTCAAAAGGAGTAGATTAAAATACAGCCACAGTAACAACAAATAAGGATTGATAAACAAAAGTCAAACCTCCAAGTACTCAAAGAGATCTACAACACCATCTCTGAAAGCGATTGAAGCATCAGACACGGATTTTTTTATAGCTTCATATGTAAGGCCACCTTCAATAAGGAGACCATGAGTTTTCTCCCACCTGTAGCACATACCAACTTCAAGTGTCAGCTACAGCCATTAAACGTTAAACCACATGACAGACATATGATGTTACAGAACTACAAGCACAAACAAGAAAAACTAGTTTGAGGACATTTGTTCACTTCTACTGTTAAATGTTTGAAGTACCGATCTATACACAAAAAAAGTGCTAACATTCCAACTTGTTCAGCAATTGGGCCAAAAGGATTCCCAACAAATCAACAATGGGCTTAGGAGTCCTATTATTAACTAAGTGGGCCACAACAAAGTTTGGCATTAAAGAATAACCAGTTGAGGTTCAACATTGCTAGAAAGAACAGACTTCTGCATTAAACAATCCTAAGAGCCAGGAACTATGCATTTAAAATTCCTATGAGACATGTTCCTTGTCAAATGTACCCATATAACTCCAAGCAATTGGGTAAGATCTTATTATCAACAAGAAGAATGAACAAAGATGAGATGGACATTGTCAGAGCATCCTCACTCAGCTGCACCCGCAACCTACATGCCAGCCAACCCTAAGAAGATGTCCATCTCAACTTATGTTTTGAAAGACATGACCATTTCAACTTATCAGATAAGGTTCTTGTGCAGGATCGTGAACTCGATTGCAACTGGCACCTGCCAAAGACACTGCAGTACAAGCTGTCTAGTACCATTCCTCCATGAGCTTGGCCTTCTCCGGTAGTGGAACGTCGGGGCAGATCTCAATAGGGTGGTAGTGCTGGTACAGCGCCTCCCTCTTGGCGTCATACTCTTCGTTCCCTTGCCTCAACAGCCCATGGCTACCTAACACCACAATCAGAGACACAGATAAACCTCTCAACTCATTCAAAACCTAATTACCTCCGAAGAATTATGCAATACAGTTGAAGCAAAAACGTACTCTGCCCGCGGGCGCCGTCGTACCAGTACCGCGTGAGCGTGCCGTCGAAGTCAGCGATGACCTGCGCACATGGAAAATCCTAGTTACGACTCCGCATCTCCAGGAAGCTACACGCCACGAGGTATTAGCTACGAAAGGGGTGCCTGCCTGGAGCTTGGCTGGTCCGGCGGCGCGGATAGCAGCGACCTTGCGGGCAAGCGAGCTAGGGTCCGCGACAACGGAGTCCGGAGCAGTGGTGGAGGCGGAGGAGGACATGGCGGCCGGGAGGAGGAGCGGGGTACGGCGACGGGAAGAGTAAGGAGGGGGCGGCGCGGCGATGGCGATAGGGTTCCGGCGGCGAGGGGCGTGGTAGAGGCGGAGGAAGCGGAGGAGAGGGCACGGGAACGGCGAGAGCAGGGGCGGGCTCATCATGGGCCGCATTTCCAAATGGTGGGCCGGAGATCTGTCGGGGCCGCATTTCCATCCAAATGAGAGCGCGAGCATCATCATCATCTTAGGAGGCCTTGACAAAAAAGATTTGTTTGGGTTTGAATTACAGCCCAAGTTAACTTTGTGATGAGCATTTACGAAGCAAGTAAATATTTTACTATATTTCTAATAAATTTAATTCTCTGAAAGTGACATAATGTATTTAAAATTTTATAACTTATAAATTGAACCGCACTTTAATTTTCTTAGATTTTCAAACAGTTGCGCTGGCTTCACATGTTTTTTTTTAAGCGGCTTCACATGCTTGTAGCTTCGCTTGGAGAAGTATAAGTAAACAGTGAAGGCCCATCGGCCCTTAAGCCCCAGCCTTTTACTGCAAAGCCACAAGACTGAAGAAATAGACAAAAGACGCATTTCAATTTCATGATCTCCTTCCATTTCGTCTTTCCCCGGGGCACGTGTTCCTCCCAGATCCCACGTAACCCTCCCGCCGAGCACGTGCCCGGCGCTCGATACGATTGCACCTACCTCTGCGTGCACTATCCAAAGCTCCATCCAATCGCGACTCGCCGCGTGCCCGTCGCTGACGACCCTGGCCCCCACGTTCCTCCCAAAGCGACGTACTACAACTATCAATCGGTGAATGACAGACGGGGGCCACTATAGCCGTACCCCACATTTCAGCGTCTCCAATCCAGTCGGCTAGCGTGCCGTACACATGTCTCCGTGCGCACCGCCTATCCCACAACAGCGGACTAGAACCGTCCAGACCCGCGGAATGCAATGCAGTTTTCTGCCACCTTCTCGGTCCCGCCGTTTGCTCCTCTCGAGAGCTCCTGCACCCGGTCCATGCTCCCTACGCCTCTCGGTCTCCGCACGGATCTAACGGTAGGGCCTCACGGGACCCGTGGACCGGGTCCACGTGGTGCATGTCTCGCTCACGCCGTCTGCGTGGCCGAGGAGACACGGACACCTGGAGCCTCGGAGGCTCAAGGCCGTTATCTGGGCCGTCCCCACCCGTCCGTCCGCTCCAATCCATTCCCCAATTCAGCAGCAGCGGGAGCACGAGCGAAAGCGCCTTTGCGAATTCCGACAGCGAGAGCGGGAAGGGGAAACTCGAAACCACGGCGAGCGGCATGGCCACCGGCGAGGAGCAGCACGCGGCGGCGGTGGAGGAGACGCCGGAGAAGAAGGAGGCCGGCATAACCGAGCTCCCCGCGCCCTCCGGCTGGACGAAGAAGGTTCGCCCTCACTGGCCCGCGGCTCGGCCGGCTTTCCCCCTTTCAATTTCCTCGCGTCCTCTCTGCTCGCAGGTTGCTTCGGCCTCGAGGGTCGCGGTCCGGAGGGCTGCGAGGGCGTGTTAGCGCTCGGATCCGGTGGTCTCGGGCTCGGTCTCTACGAATTGGCTCCGGTTTGCGTGCACGAGCGGTTGGGGTCGGGGAGTCGGGTTCTAGGGTTTGCGAGCTCGATTGAAGCTTGATTCGTGACGTTTGTGGGACGTCTGTTGATTTACGGAGTCTAAAGCTATATGCGCGCTAGGTTAAAGGTTTTGGAGCTTAATTTCGAGCTCTTCGTTCGTGGCTCGCTATTGGTTTGAAACTTTAGCGTAAAACCGGCCGGTTCCCGCGGGAACCGGTCAAACCGGTCCGGTCCGGTTGCAAAAAACCATGGTTACCGCTCCCAAACCGACACTATAAAACCGCTACCACCTGTTAGCCGGCCGGTTTCACTGGTTACCCGGACCGGTTGTTTCCCTAACAAGAAACGGTCAAACCCCGGTTTTGTGAACCCTGATGACCAGGGCCTCCATGGGATCCGTTCTGGCCATTTTTCAGCTGCGTGGTCTAATTGTTACCTTGGTGTCGTTGGCCATTTTTTTTTGGAAAAACGGGACTTGGACGTGCTAGACTATCTGTATATGTATACTTTTAGAGCGGACTGACTGTATCATGTTCTAGTTGTGTACTGCGTAATATTTCATTAAGGTCCTGAAAATTTGCATGGTGTGTACTGTGTAGTATTTCATTAAGGTCCTGAAAACGTGCATGGTGTGTAGTATTTCATTAAGGGAAAAGAGTACAGACGTGTCCTGAGAGTTAAGTTCCCACCTGTATACTGGCACTCTGACAGGTAGTTGGTGCTACCAATTGATTTTAGCTGCTTGGTGATAACGTGTAGTGTACTAGATTTGGTAAAATTTTAGGTTTTCTAAGCTCGTGTTGCTTAAATATATGACAGATTGTTTCCATTTGGGTGGTGGATTCTTGAGCCTTATTAATGATTGAGTTGGTCTAGCATGCATAAATACTTTGGCGCCCTGTTGATACAGTTCTGTTCTAGAAACTCCCATCTCGACAACCAGAGTTATCATGATGTGCATGTCCAAAACCTTTTTGCTGTGTTGGCTCGCATCAAACAAAGTACGGCAGAAATCATTTTTGTTACTGTTGGGAGCCTTGCTGGTAGGAGGAAACTTTGTGGTGTAAGAGCTGTCGGGCTTAGTAGAAGACGACTGTGAGCGAAGAGCCGACTGGTGGTGGCTTAGTGCTTTAAATCATGGAATCTTGGTGGGGTTTGGATTTGGACAACCACACAAAGGAGTTAAGGAGGTGATCTGGATGGGCAAGTAAATTGCAATATATGTCTTGTGGATCTGTATACTCAACATAATATATAAGAGGTAGACATGTACTCTTAACTACCGTTATATGCACATGTATAGTTGGTGTAAAAATGAGAACGGAGGGTTTCTAGGTTAAGGAAAAAGTTAAGGCAAATCCTATTTTTTGGAGTTTGCTGAATCAGGGAACTACTCCTCTGTGTTGATTACAGAAATTGTCACGATATCGTATTTAAGCCTAGTTGAGCACGGACACCTGCACCTTGTCCCTTATGAATTGCTATGGTCCTTAACAACATCTTGACTAACATTGACATCATTTTGCAAATGGACTTCTAGCCTAGTGGTTAGGAGCTCCGGCTGCACCTCCTAGGTTCCAGGTTCGATTCCCAGTGGGAACGAATTATGGCCTGGGTTAAAAAATCCCCTCGCCTCTCCGTAATCCCAAAGCACGGGTTAAGGCCCAGCCCAGTCGCAGGTAAAGGTGCTAAGCGCCGGCCCGACTCTCACAGGGAACGTGTGGCCCTCGTGTAAGGGACGGAGAGGGGTTCGGGGGTTTCTCGGCCTGTGTGAGAAGGTCTTCTTCTAGTAATGAAACGCTTCGGGGGTGGTCTTACCCCCCGCAGGTCGAGTTTTTAACATTGACATCATTTTTCTCAATTTTAGCTCATTTGGTTCTATCTTTTAACTTTTCCTTGTTGGCATTCTTATAAATAATCTGTATGGAAGCTTGTTGCATGCCTGTTGAGCCCCAAGTTCCACTAAACATGTTCTATATTTGCTTCCGCACAACATGAGGCCATAAGGATAAAATTCAGATTTATTTGCTTCTGCATCTACCGTGAAATTAGGGTAAAATTAAGATACTGGTTGCATCATTTAGCAATCTCGATCCTTCATTTGGTTTTTGTGACACTGATTTTAGGAGCACAGATGTAGTTGATTGCTGAGTGCTGGCTACATCTTTGAGCTTTGGGATTATTTATAGCTATGGGACAAGTATCATATGGACCCATTCTTTCTGAAGGTTATCTGAAAAGGCTATCCTGTGATGTGTTCATCTTTGCGGTTATTTATTTATAGATTGACTAATAGTGTTTCAAGTGCAATTGTAATTCTGTCCCAGTTATGACCAGGAGGCGCCTCTTGTAGATAGAAACTGAAAATAACAGCTCACTTATTTGGACGGAAACTGGCAGAGTATTTACCTTTTCCAACGTGGGTAGTACTAGTTCTACACAAGTGTTTATTTTTTGCTTTTACTTAAAAGAAAGATTGCAAACTGTTAGTTCATGGGTTGCATGATATTTATATGATTTCGTCTTTCAGATAGGTTGTTACCACATAGGAGAGTTTTGAATTGCAGTGCCAATAGAAAGTTAGCCTTGCATCTACTGTGTATATTGTGTAGTGTTTTCTTTTTCATATCTGATAATTCCCATTGCCTGCTACAATTTCTTTCATCAAGTATTAAGAAAACTAAAATATGTGGAAACAAATTGTTGGGAGAAATCATGTGAAGATCAGATATGTTCTATCTCTTCTTTTGAGAGTCGATCTATTCTGAATTTATCTGAGACCTTGCTGGGCAATCATTTTTAGCTGTGTTGTTAGGCACTGTATATAAGTTTGATATGTTTGTTTTTTGGCTGGCTCTTTGTACAATGTTTGTCATGTAAGAAATCGATACTGATGGAATTGCAAAAAAACCAAATGAAATTGGACTGCCTCACATATCAGATCTGGAACCCTACCCAGAAAGCAGCTATAATAGAGTTCCGATTTATTCCATGTTTGATTGCAATTCATTTTTGTCAACATTTCTTGTGACAACTTCTGCCTGTGGCATTGTAGCTTGCCCCTATTCGAGGTGGAAAATTTGAGGTTATTTTTGTTTCCCCAACCGGTGAGGAGATCAAGAGCAAGAGACAGCTGACCCAGTACCTGAAAGCTCATCCTGGAGGCCCTGCATCTTCGGAGTTCGATTGGGGAACCAGTAGGCATCTAGATCTCATCATTCGTTAATCACTTCCACTTAGCTATATTTTGTCTTTTTTAATATACTTTGGTACTAGTAGGCCCCATGATATTCAAGATCTTGCTGCTCCCTCTAAAAAGATTGTAAGCAGGTGATACTCCCAGACGGTCAGCACGGTTAAGCGAGAAGGTCAAGCCAACTGAGAGTCCAGAAGGTGAGAAAACCCCTAAACGTGGAAGATCAAGCTCTAAGAGGAGCAAAAAAGAGAAAACAGATGAGGCAGATGCAGTGGATCCCAATGAAACTGTAGATCGTGGCACTTTGGAAGGCACTGATGTGGAGATGAAGGATGCTGAAAACGCCAAAGAGAAGAAAGAGGAGGCCCCCACAGATGCTGCAGAGAAGACTGTTGTAGGCGAAGAGAAGAAAGAGGAGGCTCCTGGCGCAGATGCTACAGAGAAGACTGAACAAGGCGCTGATGGCCAAGAACAGATTAATAATGTCGCTGTTCCAGAATCAGTGAAACCAGCTGAATCTGAAGTAGCTCCACCGGCACCTGTAGTAGCGGAAGAGAAGAAAGATAACACTGAGAACAGCCTGGCAGCTGAATCCGCTGTGCCTCCGGCTGTGTCTTCAGAGGCAGAGAAGAAAGATTATGGCGGCGTGATCGAGCCTGTTGCGCCACCTGTGGTAGTGACGGAACCTGTTGCGCCACCTGTGGCAGAAACAAAGGTAGATGTCTCTTCAGCAGAGGCAGCGAAGGAGGCTGAGAACTCTGCCCAGGCGAACGCCGCCCCTCAAGAACCGACGGCAGCAAACTGCGACAACAAGGGGCAGATCCAACCCGGGGCCTCCGCCGTGAGGTGCACATAAAGGTCGCCCAGTTTCTCAGATGGGATGCGTCGCCGTGTGTTTAGGACATTGTCTCGCATTTGCTTTGAGAATTGTAATCGTACTTAACTGACACTGCTGCGCAGCACTAGGTTGCCCAGCATCTAGTTATCCTTCCCTTTTAACGGCGGCAGCGCCGCCTCGGCTACCTGCGGCCGCCGTAATTTGTACTACTACATGTGTAACCTCTTAGCGTGCTCGGACAATTGATCCCTGGAGAGGGCTGGAGGGCATAGAGGCCTCCGCCCGTGTTGTAACGTGACGTTATGTGTGCTGTTATGCCTTGATGTTTACGAGCCTATTATGATTCACATATAAATAAAGCCTGTAAGCGTGGCAGGTCATTGCCTGACCACTCTCAGGCACCATATCCCATGCCGCCATGCGTGCTGATGCCCGTCTTGACCTTATGCTTCTGACTAGTAACCGAATCGGCTGTTCGAAACACGCTACTGTTTCGCACGATCAGATCTGGGGCATTTTGCAACTTGCAAGTAGTTGAACGGTACGTAGAAGTTTTCAGCTCAGCAAAACGTTGGTAAAGTTTTTGATTTGGTGCTGCTAGATCGCCTAGTTTTGAGCTGCGTGTAGCGTAGGTAGCCGTTGCTCCCATCCACCCTCGCCTAGTAGTTGAAAACGACGAGCGACATTTCCCCTGACAAATCGGCCCCTTCGGCCCTTCCCTTCCTCCTAGCCGTTGCGAGGCACCCAAGAAGCACCAAGCACCCTTGGCGTCCGCGCCCACACCCCAATAATTAACAGAGCCGAAGCAACAAACCGAAACTGTCGTTTGCGGCATCCTAAGCTGAGCGATCAATTCGCCTTCTTCTTCACCCTTCCAATTCCACAGAATCGATCGGCGACTGCGAGTGCCGATCGTCAGTGTCAAAGACAGTGAGAGTGAGTGGGAGAGAGTGTGGGGGAAAGTAGGGAGGCGAGGAGGAATGGGAGGGCTCAGATCGAGAATCCTCAGGACATTGCAGTCCCTCCCCAACGCCGCCGCGCAATCCAACATCCTCCTCGCGCTCCCTCCCGGTGCCGCCGGACCCGCTCTGCCGCCGCCGGCGACGCCATGCGGCCATCGCCATGAACCGGCGCCGCAGGAGGAGGCGCCGGCTGATGAAGCAGGAGCGGCGCCCGAGCTGCTCGGCTGCGGCGGCGCTGATGGCGATGACGACAAGGAGAATGCCTCGCCGGGGGTCACCCCGCGCAAGGCCAAGAAGATGAAGCTCAGCTCGGACCACAACGACGAGAGCGCGGCCGGCGCCACCTGCGGCTTCCGCCGGCCGGACCTCGCCTCGGCGACGCTCTTCGATCCAGACCTGCTCGCCGCCTTCCGCTGCGCCGTTGACGCCTACGCGCAGGCCCTCGAGGTGTCCAAGCGCCGCGGCGCCGTCGATGACGACGACGACGGGGACGGCGTGCCGGGCGGCGGCGAAGGAGGAGGAGCAGGCGTCGCTGACCCCCTGGAGGCGTTCGAGCGGCGGTGCCCGCCGGGCGGCGAGCGGGCGGTGGTGCTCTACACCACGTCGCTCCGCGGCGTGCGCAAGACGTTCGAGGACTGCGCCCGCGTGCGCCGCCTGCTCGAGGGCCTCCGCGTCGCCTTCCTGGAGCGCGACGTCTCCATGCACGCGCCCTACCGGGAGGAGCTCCGGGCGCTGCTGCTGCTGCGCGACGAGGGCGGCGTCGGCGGCGATCCAGCATCCCCCGCCACCTTCCCAGTGCCGCCGCGGCTGTTCGTGTACGGGCGGTACCTCGGCGGCGCCGACGAGGTGGAGGCTCTGAACGAGCGCTCCCAGCTCCGGCCCGTGCTCCGGCGTGCGACGCGGCGCGCCGCCGGGGAAGGTCCCTGCGCCGTCTGCGGCGGCGCTTGGTTCGTGGTGTGCGGCGGGTGTAGCGGCAGTCATTGGCTCCATGACGCCGGCGGCGACACCGTCGATGCTGCTGGCCGCGTGACGTGCTCGGCGTGCAACGAGAACGGCCTCGTTCCCTGCCCTCTCTGCAGCTAGCGGCTAGCCTCAAGCAGAATGGTTTGCAGCAGCATTGATTTGGGGGGCATTTTTTGATTGATTTATCTTGTATAATATAATCCAAATAAGCCATGTGTAATTCTAGCTCCCATTACCAAATTGAATTAGTGGATCCTCCCCATGGATGCTCTTGCTTCCGGGGAACTGCGAAGTGGTAAATTTTGCAGAGCAAGCTGTGCATTGCTCTCTGTCTATCCACCAAATTGAACAGACAATCTATTTGCTGCCGGGGAATTGTGAAGTGGTAAATTTTGCCGGGGAACTGTGAATTGGTAACACTAGATTGGCAACTGATACTTTCGAAAACTCAAGATTGTGTTGCCGTCCTGAATTCAGGAATTCATCACTTGTTGTGCTGCACAAATGTGTGAATATCTCATCTTTGGTTCAGGCATTTCTTGACACCAAGATCGACAGATCGTCATGCAGCAGTACAAGCCCTTGCCTTTTGAGCTGATGTTGTAACATTTAACTGCACAATTTAGTATTATTTGTCCAACGATTGATGACAACGCACCAACTTCAGTAAATTTGTAGTAGTACCATTATTAGAGAGGTGCTCGGTTGTTCAAAGCCCAAAGCTGTTCTGTGTCAACTAGTTTCAAAGCTGAAAGTGTTTGTTCATGACGAAAATATACTCGTGTTTGTTGCAGAGATAGTTACCTGCTAAATTGAGCACTGCCGTGACCATAAAAAACGTTATAAACAACTTCGAACAATATTTGGACTGCAAGCTGTAGTTTTGTTTCTCCCAAGTAATTTATCCGCATTAGTTTATGCTTTGAGGGAGTCAGAAAAACTGTAAGTCTGTAACAAATAAAGTAATTTTTCTGCACTTGAGGGATACCGATTTTAAAATAATTTCAAATTACTCCTAGAATGGAGTAACTCATAATCAACCACTTTTGTTGCTAAGGCTTGGTATTGATCACTCCCCCAATGCAAGCAAAGCAAGAGTAGCTCATATATGGCATTTCTTGAGCTTCGAAATGTGCTTGATGCTATGTTTAAGATCATTTATCTTCTTATATATTTGGTCATATTCAACATTTATATATAATCCCCCCCCCCCCCACACACACACACACAGAGTGTTGACTCCATTTTTTTATTTTCAGAAGCAATTATTGGGGATACTTTGGGTATTTTGATGGTGAAAAATAGAAAATTATGGGCAGATAACTTTCTTCCGGGATAATTTATAGGCAGGTACCTGTACAAAGAATTTAGAAGCAAAGTCGGTTATGTATAGAACTTTGAATCCATTGACTATTGTTGTCAAGATGATTAGAGTATACTAATTTGTTGGCTGGATATTTAGTTTCGTAGAGGATTTCTCTCTTTTTCTCCTGGGTGTTGACACATGGACATAAAGACTGCACAGGAAGTACTCCCTAGTCTCTGATTATTAATTAAGATTGTTTCCTTTGACCGAAGCAACTATGTTCCCAAATGTGCAAGTCTACACATACATGATCAGCCTCTATCGAGGATGCAATTTTGAGACCAAGTTCAGAGACCAAAGCTGAGAGATGTTGTAGCTTCTCAGCATGAGATGCTCACTGCAAGTTAAATGCATGTTAAGACGACATTGGCTAGCATAATTTGAAACAGCATACATTGATTCGACAATACAATTTACATCACAAATTCACAGTACTCAGAGTGACATAACATTACAGAAGCCGTTACATGATCTTTGGGAACAACAGAGTATAGATCCACCCTTAAAAAACAGAGTATAGATCTTTACATGCATGAGAAAGGATCAAAGAATTCAAGTCACACACACTGCAGCTTTCGTCTCTTCCCAGCAGCCGCAGGAGACACGAGCAGCTTCTTCTTCCAGCTGGGCAACGCCGATGCAACCTCATCTTTCCTTGGAAGCTCCAACGCGTCGACCTTGTCGAACCACGGTTTCTTGAGCGCGTCCTCCGCCGTGAGCCTCTTGCCGGGGTTGCAAGTGAGGAGACCGTCGAGGACCTCGAATCCTTCCTCGGACAGCGTAGCCTTAGGGAAGATCTCCCGCAGACGATTCCTCCGGTTCACCTTCAGCTCCGGCACCACCTTGGTGGCGAACGGCGTGGACGAGAACCCCGGCCATGTCTCGTCGACCGGCATGCCGAGCAAGTCGAAGATCGCGACGAGCTGGCCGTCGTCGCCGCCGCCGCCCTTCTCGAACAGCGGCGTCCCGCCGCGATGATCTCCGCCATGACGCACCCCAGCGACCAGGCGTCGACCGCCGCGCCGTAGTCGGGGATCTCCAGCAGCATCTCCGGCGCCTTGTACTCGAGCGTGCCCGCCTGCTCGTACGGCGGCGCGTCGGACATGGACATGGCGAGCCCGAAGTCGCAGATCTTGACGGACCTGTGGTCGCCGGCGACGAGGATGTTCTCCGGCTTGATGTCCCGGTGGATGACGCGGCTCTCGTGCATCTTCTTGGCTGCGCCGAGCAGCTGCCACATGGCGGCGCGCACCGTGGCCTCCGGGAGGAGCGACGGGGCGCCGCGGCGGCGGGGGCGGAGGCGATGGTGGTGGAGGTAGTCATGGAGGCTTGGGCCGTCGACGCACTCCATGACGAGGCAGATGCGGGAGGTGGAGGGATCGCGGACGACGCCGTGGAAGCCGACGATGGATGGGTGGCCGGCGCAGGCCTCGTGGAGGGCAGCTTCCTGGAGGGGGTCCTCGGCGAGGCCGCCATCGGCGTCGGAGAGGGTGAGGCGCTTGATGGCGACGGTCTGGCCCGTGACGCGGTGGCGCGCCTTGACGACGGCACCGAAGTTGCCCGAGCCGAGGCCGGACACCTCCTCGTAGACGTCGGTGCTGCCCACGCACACGCGACGCCTCTTGCGGCTCGCTCCTGCTGCGGCGGCGAGGCGATCCATGCCTGAGTTCTCGACTGAGGAATATGGCAGAGGGCGGGGGCGTTGCGTTGCGTCGCGTCGCAGTGTCTTTTAAGCACGCACGCAGGGAGGCCGGAGGCGGTGGAGGGATTGTCGGATTGCTACATCGGCTCCGACTCGGGTAACCAATTATTAGCAGCAGATCGGATACCCTCATTTGCGAAAAAAAATAAAAAAAAGAATTGGAGCAAAAAAACATATTTTATAAATGAAAATTCAGATTAACTTATGACCCTGCAGTTGTGTTGTTTATTACAATTTCTTCAAAAATTAGACCACATTTGACCATGTATAGATTAAATTTTTTTAACATTGTTTATCATATAAAAAATTATCCCAACTCAAGGAATAAAATGTCCTATATGGGAACATAAATTTATACATGTGGAATGAAATATTGTTCAATAAATAATAGATTTACGAAAGGACCTCTAAACTATTTGTTAGAGCATCTGAATGGCATCTAGTAGACCCAAATTCGACTCCCTGCAGGAGTGAAATTGAGTTTAGAAAAATAAAAATTATAAAAAACAAATAGGTTGGGGTTCCCTACTAACTTCGTAAAAAAAATAATACCCTTTAAGAGAGAAAATTCCACATGCAAAAAACTTAATTTTGTTCATCAAGGAATAAAAAGGCAAACATGTACATTTAAGAGAGAGAAACATTCCATGCGCAAAAAAATGTAGTTTTGTTCATCAAGAAATAAAAAGGCAAACATGAGGAACCAAAATTTGAGCACGCGGGACAAATTCATGCTAACTCGAGCAATATGCATTTTGTTCAAGTTATACTTAGAAATAAAATATCGAACACTAATAAATCATACGAGGAAACTAAAGTCTATTCAGGTCAAACAAAATATTATATAGGTGGAGACAAATAACACTAGAATAATTAATTTGTATAGAGCTTAAAAACAATGCTATAGTAAAGGGAAAAATATAAAATATTCAAGCGACATGGTAGAAATGAAATCTCAAATAATATAGGAACCATAAAAAATATCATTTAGCATCTCATATATAATATGCGAACAATCAATAAGTCAATATAATATCTCATAGATATTATGAGAACAATCCAGAATACACACATGGAAACAGTGTGAAATAAACCAAACAATACCATGTCACATCTGATATATATACTCACGAATAATCCAAACAATACCATTAAACATCTTTTGGGATAGTGTGTGAACAATCTAAGTAACATCATATAACATCTTATGGTATACTGTGGAAACAATCTAAGCAAGATCATTTGTATATCATAAGAACAGTTAATAAAAAAACATGAAACAACTCATAGATGGTGTGGGTACAATCAAGCAACATTATTTTTTAAGGAAACTCCAAGCAACATTATTAGAACATCTCATGAATATATGAGAACAATTTAATGGAATATTGTAACAATAATGCAAACAACATCATAAACTAACTCATGAATGTTACGAAAACCAATAAAAACTCATTAAGCACATTGTTGATACTATATGATCAATTTATTGTATATAGTGAACCTTCATAATATTATTTGGCAGCGACGAAGGTGAGAAATGTGAGATTGACAGAATTATGTGGCGCATAGATAGCAGCAGCATCGGATCGGACTGTAACGTACTCGGTTCTGACTCCAACTCTATACGATTTTGCAGCCGGGTACCAAGTAATTAGCAGTAGACGGATCGATCAGACACCCCTTTTGTTGTCTATATTATTTTGCATAGTAAAACAAACAAACTGTCGTTTTGTCGGGACTCGGGAGGAAGATGAGAGACAGATGGGGCATTGAGTTGCATTGCCCTATTATGCACTGAGGCAGGGAGGCAACGGAGGTAGGAAATTGCTACCTATCGGCTTCGACTTTCTTCTTTGAGGTAGGAAATGTCGGACGTTGGAGGATTACTAACTCACCTCCGACCGGATACCTCACTTGTGAAAAAAAGGAAAAACTAAAATGTAGAAAAAAAAACATAATTAAATATTTAAATTAACTTATAATTATATTGTTGTGTTTGTTATAACAAGATCTTCAAAACTAGATCACATCCTGACCATGTTTAGATTATATTTTTTGAAACATTTTTTATTAAGGTTGAAATTCTTGAAATCTTAACATACAAACAAATTATCCCAACTCAGAGAATAAAATGTTCTATATAAACACACATTTATAAAAGTGGAATAAAATATTATCAAAAAATTACGGATTTGATTCCAAGTGTGAAAAACTTAATTTGTTCTTTCAAGAAAAAAAAGGTACACATGAGGAACAAGAATTTAAACACACGAAGCAAATCATGCTAGCTCGAGCAATATGCATTTTGTTCCGCGTACTCAGGTCAAACAAAATATTATATAGCAGGGAAAATATGCATGTTCACCCCTCCCATCTCCCCTTAGCATCCCCTTAGATCAATTTCGTGTGGTAGAGATTTAAGTTTGCATGTTTGCACGAAAAGGTTGGGTTTGCATATGATTATGTTGCCAAACTACACGTGATCCATAGGAAATAGATAAGTCAAGGATCCATAGGAAGTAAATGAGTCAAGTGATATTGTCTCCATTGTTTGGAACGTCTAGATCATCATCTCCTTATAAATTTGTGCCCAGTGACCAAACCAATACATTCTCCTGAAAAGAATCTCTATTGATGGGGGCATAGTGACAAATAGTGACATAGAAAACATCTTATTGAATTAATGTG
Organism: Digitaria exilis; assembly: GCA_015342445.1. Taxonomy (NCBI): domain Eukaryota; kingdom Viridiplantae; phylum Streptophyta; class Magnoliopsida; order Poales; family Poaceae; genus Digitaria; species Digitaria exilis. Next base: position 4,819 of record JACEFO010000754.1, on the reverse strand, counting down.
AGGTTGGTAGATGAGATTTACCTAAAAACACAAATGTTATATTCAAGTATCGGTTAATGCTATGGGTAGGTCGTCCGGGATGGGCTTTGCTCTCTCCGGACGGAAGACGTGGCATAATGTTTCATTGGATGTTTCAATCCGAATGTATGCTAATATTTTAGTGAATGTTTTAAAAAATCAACGGTGGAATGTTCCAGTACAACCAACGGTGCAACATCATCCGCCGTTGCGCATTTTGTCTCCAGGTTTGAATGTTTGTAAATATTTCACTGAATGTTTCCAACAAAATAAAACTAGATGTTGCAATACAACCCAACGACTGCAACATCGATCCGACGTTGCACATATATTTCAGCTCGAATATTACAATATTTCACTGAATGTTTCAAAAACCAACTTAATGTTGCATGCAAACCGGCGAACTGTCATCGTCTGACGATACCCATTTGTTTCAGCCCCGAATGTTTGCAATATTTAACTTAATGTTCAAAAATCGACTTGATGTTGCACGCAAACAACAACCACAACATCGTCCGACTTTGCGCATATGTTTCAACCCAATTGTTACGATAATTCACTGAATGTTTCAAAGTCAACGTGATGTTCCATGCAACAAGTGACTGCAGCATCATCCGACGTCGCACATACGTCCCGGCCATGTCTCGTCGTCTGGCACACGCCGAGCACGTCGAAGATCGCGCAGAGCTGTTCCCGTTCGTAGCTGCCCGCGCCCGGTCCCGTCGAGGATCTCCGCCATGATGAAGTGCAGCCCAGCGAGCAGGCGTTGACGCGCACGTCGTAGTGGTGGGTGCATCTCCAGAAGCATCTCCGGCGCCCCGTACAATAGCGTGGCCGCCGCCGGCTCGTACGTACAGCGGCGGCTCCGACATGGACATGGCGAGCCCGAAATCGCTGATCTTGTGGACCCGGTGGCCGTCGCCGACGAGGATGTTTCAGGGCTTTGTGCCACGATGGACGACGTTGTGTTCCGCGGTGGCCGGGTCGCGCGCGAGGCCGTTGAAGCCGACGATGATCGGCGGTCACGCGCCGCGAGCCCGCCACCGCCATCTCTTGGCAGTACACTATATATAGGCAAGCGCTGCGGCAGCTAGCGTTCACAGGCCGCCCCGGCAGAGCGGGCAGGTCTGGCGCGCCCGGAGCCAGGCGTCGACGCCGCACTCGGCGTGGAAGAAGTGGCCGCACGCCGGCACCACCCGCACCAGCTCGTCGCCGCCCGCGTACTCCGACAGGCAGATGGCGCAGACGTCCGCCGCTTTTCCCCTCCGCCCTGGCCGACACTCGCTCGTACGTCGTGATCGTGGCGGCCCCGAGCGCGCGCTCGACGTCGACGCCGCCGCCGCGCCCCGCACCGCCCTTGGCGCCCCACGCCGCGGCGACTATGACGGCCACCAGAAGCGCCGCCACGAGTGCCACCGCGGTGATCTGGAGAGCGAGCCCGGCGGCCGCGTTCATGCCTCCTCCTCCTTCTTGATGTTACCGGGGGTGGAGCAGCCCAATTGGCGTGTGTTTCTTTCTTTGATGCGCTGCGCTCCTGTCCGACACTCTGACGGACGATGCTTTAAGCTGAGCTCCAAGCCTCCAAGACGCCGGTCGGTCGTCGGGTCAAACTAGCCGTACGCAGAAAGAAATTTAAATGCGCTTTCTGGAAAAAAAGACAAAGAAAGAAAAAAAAAGACTCGCGTTAGGTGGTTCTTGGAATTTGTTTTACAGGAAGGATTCGTCGATCGCTTTCTCAAAACGTGGATAAATTGGAAGGCTCATCGCTTCCTCCATTACGGCTCCATGCATATGCATTGCAGTTGGGCAGTCGCAGGCAGGCCAACTGAAGAAAGCAGTAGGAGGCATAGCAGCACTGAAGCTTCTCGCGACAGGAAGGACATAGGCGTTGAGCTCTGTATTCTTTACGGGTAACGCCGCCGCGTCCCGCCCGGCCGTGGTCACGTTGCCCCCACATTTCAGGCCAGAGCCGCCGGCGTCCGGCGAATGAGAGGCCTGAATGGATGGTGCTTCAGGTCTTACTCTAATGCAAGCCCGACATATGATAGATCGTTCGGTACAAGCTTGGTGTGTTTAAAATGTTATGCTTGGCACTAATTTATAGGATACTTGGCTCTTTCAATTTTCATTTTCATAATGTGATGCATTGCACGTACACTCATTTTAGCATAATGAATAAATCCTCATGGTGTGCGTGTGCTATGGTGTGTGCTTCTACTTGCATTCATCTTAAATTATTTACAACCGCATTCTCTTAAGATTCAAAAAAATTGCATGAATCGTAGTGACAGTATATTCACGTTACACAGTATGGCAACAAGCAATTAAATAAACAATTTTAGTTGGTAAACAAACTATCTCACTATCTTTTCATATATCAAATCTGGAGTATATTCTCACACTAAAACCAATAACATAATGAAAGACATCCTTGTTTTGGCCATCAACACATCAATTTAAGAAAAACATTTTAAGGAAAAATAATATATACTGAAAAGTAGCATTGTGTTTCCTAGGTAAATCCCACCTATCCACCTCACAATAATTCAAATATGTTGTTTCCTATTTCGCCATATAAGCCCATTTTTCTTAACATAAAAGTGCTGGGTACATCAATTATTTACTCATTCCAAACTTGTAAACGTTTTCACCGGTGAGAACATTTAGTTGCGATGTATATGTATATGCACGAGAGAAAATCGGGCAACAAATCCTCATGTGCTTTCAGTGACTTTCCTAGTGGCAACATTTAGTTGTGATGACGTGTGTATACACGAGAGAAACCCAGTGGCAGCCTCGCGCGCTTCTAGTATCCTTCCCTAGCGGTAACATTTAGTTGTTGATGACGTGTGTATACATTAGAGAAAACCACGGCAGCCTCAACACGCTTCTAGTAGCTTCCCTAGCAACAACATTTAGTTGTGATGACATGTATATGCATCATAGAAAATCGGCAACAACCTCACGCGCTTTCCAATGACTTCTCTAGCGGCAACATTTAGTTGTGATGACGTGTGTATGCACGAGAGAAAACAATGGCTATGCATCAGATAAAAAACAGCGGCGGTAAGCAGCCCACGCACTTCTAGTATCTTCCCTAGCGATAACATTTAGTTGTGACGACGTGTGTATACACCAGAAGAAAAGCAGCGGCAGCCTCACCGCGCTTCTAGTACTTTCCCTAGCGACAACATTTGGCTTTGATGAATGTATTATACACAAGAGAAAATCGGCAACAACCTCACGCGCTTTCAATGACTTCTATAAGCGACAACATTTAGTTATGATGATGTGTGTATGCACGAGAGAAAACCCAGCGGCTATGCATCAGATAAAAACAGCGGCGGCCAGCAGCCTCCACGCGCTTCTAGTACCTTCCCTAGTGACAACATTTAGTTATGATGACGTGTTGTTAACACGAGAGAAAACCAGCGGTGCCTCATGTGCTTTTAGTAGCTTCCCCTAGCGACAAACATTTGGTTGTTGATGACATGTATATGCACCAGAGAAAATCAGCAACAACCCACGACGCTTTCAGTGACTTTTCTCTAAGCGGTAACATTTAGTTTGTGATGACTGTGTATGCACGAGAGAAAACCAGCGGTTATACATCAAAGAAAAAACAGCGGCGCGCCCAGCAACCTCACGCGCTTCTTAGTGACCATCGTAGCCTCCTCCTCTATATATAGCAGCGTAAATACCAAGAGAAATGTCTCATTCTCCATTTCATGAATCTCAATCCCAGTCTCAATCTCGGCTTACAATTTTTTCCGGTGTCCATCTCTTTCCTCCTCCATTCCATTGCTTGTTTGCACATGTAGCATAAGCACCAATCCCTACCCACGACCACCGATCGGCGGCGGCTCCGTAGCCGCACCACCGTGGCCATCCCTTTCACTGTCATGCCATATCCTCTTAGTCGCCGAATCTCAATGCCGTCCTACTCTCTACAACCATGGTGCTCCCTTTCTATCCAACACGGAGTACTATCCGCATCTCTCCTACTCTCTCTGCTCAGATACACCACCCGAAGATATATATCATGGATTGAGGTACCTCCCCCAACCGAACTTGAAAGGGCAATGTTCATTGCCGAGCTGCCCTTAAACTACGGTCCTGTTGCCTGACGATGCTTCGCTCGATGTACCACAAGTCTGGTAAGTTATTTTTTTGTTAATTTAGAGCATTTCCTGTAATTTTTAATTGAGCGTTCAATACATTTCGGCGTCAATATATTTTTCTGTGCAGATTTATCGATCGTATCTTTGGCTGAAGCGCCCAGTATTTGATCTTTTATTTATTTTTGTAAATGTTAGACTAGACATTTTGTTGGATTTCCTTTTCTAATAAATCCCTACTATCAATTGCCGTCCATCTTTTTACCTAGATATCTTAAGCAACAATCAAGGCCGCATGGCACAGATCAACATGTATCCTGCAAAACGTTTCCCCTTTTTTTAGCAAAGCATCAGTCACGAGATGTGCGCATGAATACCAGCACACAGAAATGGTAACCCAGGCCAACGGGCCGCCAGTGCAGCCCAGCAAATCCATTATTGCCGCCCACCATCCTGAACTTTGAAACCTCCCTGCCTCACGCGCGATGCACGCATCCACTCACGTTTTTACCTCTTCTCGCCCGTCGCCCTCATCCTAGCTACTGGCAGCCGCCAGTGGATGGATGACTATGGCCACAAGGAACGCTAGGCTCAGTTACTTTGCGTCTCCCTCACCACCTCTACATCCTGGCCAGATTTACATACCAACAAAAGATTCTGGTAGCCGAAAGATGCAAGCAGCC
>JACEFO010000753.1:0-18565 GCA_015342445.1 Digitaria exilis | reverse complement strand
ATGATGTTTTGGGAGTGTTTTTGGAGCCATTCGCTTACCTACTGCACGAAATCGAAAGCAAAAGGGTGTTTCGGCACCCGAATGCACTGTTCGCGCCCCGAACTTCTGTTGAATTTTTTCGCGACAACATACCCATAGCCCCTTTCATTGGACTTCTGTTAGGAATATTTTGGCACGTTTCGGCGCACGTTTACACTACTGTACGGACCGAAATGGCGTCTGTTAAAACATTTCGTATCCAATAGTCATTGGCCCAAAAGGATGTGAAACGATGCCTTCTGCATGCAAAACGGAGCGAAACGGGTCCGTTTCGGTGCCCGGATGCACTGCCTCGTAACAAGGAACTTCAAAATGGGTTTTTCGCTACGGACACTTCCAATCTACTCCGTTAGGCCCTAAATGATGTTTGGGAGTGTTTTGGAGCATTCGGTTACCTACTGCACGAAAATCGAAGCAAAACGGGTGTTTCGGCACCCGAATGCACTGTTTCGCGCCCCGAGCTTCTGTTGAATTTTTTCGCACGAACATACCCGATAGCCTCCATTGGACCCAAAACGATGTTAGGGAGTGATTTGGCGCGTTTCCGTACCTTCTGCATGCAAAACGGAGCGAAACGGGTCCGTTTCGGTGCCCAGATGCACTGCCTCGTAACAAGGAACTTCAAAATGGGTTTTTCGCTACGGACACTTCCAATCTACTCCGTTAGGCCCTAAATGATGTTTGGGAGTGTTTTGGAGCATTCGGTTACCTACTGCACGAAAATCGAAGCAAAACGGGTGTTTCGGCACCCGAATGCACTGTTTCGCGCCCCGAACTTCTGTTGAATTTTTTCGCACGAACATACCCAATAGCCTCCATTGGACCCAAAACGATGTTAGGGAGTGATTTGGCGCGTTTCGGTACCTTCTGCATGCAAAACGGAGCGAAACGGGTCCGTTTCGGTGCCCGGATGCACTGCCTCGTAACAAGGAACTTCAAAATGGGTTTTTCGCTACGGACACTTCCAATCTACTCCGTTAGGCCCTAAATGATGTTTGGGAGTGTTTTGGAGCATTCGGTTACCTACTGCACGAAAATCGAAGCAAAACGGGTGTTTCGGCACCCGAATGCACTGTTTCGCGCCCCGAACTTCTGTTGAATTTTTTCGCACGAACATACCCAATAGCCTCCATTGGACCCAAATGATGTTAGGGAGTGATTTGGCACGTTTCGGTACCTTCTGCTTGCAAAAGGAGCGAAACGGGTCCGTTTCGGTGCCCGGATGCACTGCCTCGTAATAAGGAACTTCAAAATGGGTTTTCACTACAGACACTTCCAATCTACTCCGTTAGGCCCTAAATGATGTTTGGGAGTGTTTTGGAGCATTCGCTTACCTACTGCACGAAAATCGAAGCAAAAAGGGTGTTTCGGCACCCGAATGCACTGTTTTGCGCCCCGGACTTCTGTTAAATATTTCGTACGAACATATCCAATAGCCTCCATTGGACCCAAAACAAAGTTAAGGAGTGATTTGGCGCATTTTGGTACCTTCTGCATAATAAAACGGAGCGAAACGGGTCCGTTTCGGTGCCCGGATGCACTGCCTCGTGACAACGAACTTCAAAATGGGTTTTTCGCTACGGACACTTCCAATCTACTCCGTTAGGCCCTAAATGATGTTTGGGAGTGTTTTGGAGCATTCGCTTACCTACTGCACGAAAATGGAAGCAAAACGGGTGTTTCGGCACCCGAATGCACTGTTTCGCGCCCCGAGCTTCTGTTGAATTTTTTCGCACGAATATACCCATTAGCGTCCATTGGAACCAAAACGATGTTAGGGAGTGATTTAGAGCGTTTCCGTACCTTCTGCATGCAAAACGGAGCGAAACGGGTCCGTTTCGGTGCCCGGATGCACTGCCTCGTAACAACGAACTTGAAAATGGGTTTTTCGCTACGGACACTTCCAATATACTCCCTTAGGCCCTAAATGATGTTTGGGAGTGTTTTGGAGCATTCGGTTACCTACTGCACGAAAATGGAAGCAAATGGGTGTTTCGGCACCCGAATGCACTGTTTCGCGCCCCGAACTTCTGTTGAATTTTTTCGCACGAACATACCCAATAGCCTCCATTGGACCCAAATGATGTTAGGGAGTGATTTGGCACGTTTCGGTACCTTCTGCTTGCAAAAGGAGCGAAACGGGTCCGTTTCGGTGCCCGGATGCACTGCCTCGTATAAGAACTTCAAAATGGGTTTTTCACTACAGACACTTCCAATCTACTCCGTTAGGCCCTAAATGATGTTTGGGAGTGTTTTGGAGCATTCGGTTACCTACTGCACGAAAATGGAAGCAAAACGGGTGTTTCGGCACCCGAATGCACTGTTTCGCGCCCCGAACTTCTGTTGAATTTTTTCGCACGAACATACCCGATAGCCTCCATTGGACCCAAAACGATGTTAGGGAGTGATTTGGCACGTTTCCGTACCTTCTGCATGCAAAACGGAGCGAAACGGGTCCGTTTCGGTGCCCGGATGCACTGCCTCGTAACAAGGAACTTCAAAATGGGTTTTTCGCTACGGACACTTCCAATCTACTCCGTTAGGCCCTAAATGATGTTTGGGAGTGTTTTGGAGCATTCGGTTACCTACTGCACGAAAATCGAAGCAAAACGGGTGTTTCGGCACCCGAATGCACTGTTTCGCGCCCCGAACTTCTGTTGAATTTTTTCGCACGAACATACCCGATAGCCTCCATTGGACCCAAAACGATGTTAGGGAGTGATTTGGCGCGTTTCCGTACCTCCTGCATGCAAAACGGAGCGAAACGGGTCCGTTTCGGTGCCCGGATGCACTGCCTCGTAACAAGGAACTTCAAAATGGGTTTTTCGCTACGGACACTTCCAATCTACTCCGTTAGGCCCTAAATGATGTTTGGGAGTGTTTTGGAGCATTCGGTTACCTACTGCACGAAAATCGAAGCAAAACGGGTGTTTCGGCACCCGAATGCACGGTTTCGCGCCCCGAACTTCTGTTGAATTTTTTCGCACGAACATACCCAATAGCCTCCATTGGACCCAAAACGATGTTAGGGAGTGATTTGGCGCGTTTCGGTACCTTCTGCATGCAAAACGGAGCGAAACGGGTCCGTTTCGGTGCCCGGATGCACTGCCTCGTAACAAGGAACTTCAAAATGGGTTTTTCGCTACGGACACTTCCAATCTACTCCGTTAGGCCCTAAATGATGTTTGGGAGTGTTTTGGAGCATTTGGTTACCTACTGCACGAAAATCGAAGCAAAATGGGTGTTTCGGCACCCGAATGCACTGTTTCGCGCCCCGAACTTCTGTTGAATTTTTTCGCACGAACATAACCAATAGCCTCCATTGGACCCAAATGATGTTAGGGAGTGATTTGGCACGTTTCGGTACCTTCTGCTTGCAAAAGGAGCGAAACGGGTCCGTTTCGGTGCCCGGATGCACTGCCTCGTAATAAGGAACTACAAAATGGGTTTTTCACTACAGACACTTCCAATCTACTCCGTTAGGCCCTAAATGATGTTTGGGAGTGTTTTGGAGCATTCGCTTACCGACTGCATGAAAATCGAAGCAAAAAGGGTGTTTCGGCACCCGAATGCACTGTTTCGCGCCCCGGACTTCTGTTAAATATTTCGTACGAACATATCCAATAGCCTCCATTGGACCCAAAACAAAGTTAAGGAGTGATTTGGCGCATTTTGGTACCTTCTGCATAATAAAACGGAGCGAAACGGGTCCGTTTCGGTGCCCGGATGCACTGCCTCGTGACAACGAACTTCAAAATGGGTTTTTCGCTACGGACACTTCCAATCTACTCCGTTAGGCCCTAAATGATGTTTGGGAGTGTTTTGGAGCATTCGCTTACCTACTGCACGAAAATGGAAGCAAAACGGGTGTTTCGGCACCCGAATGCACTGTTTCGCGCCCCGAGCTTCTGTTGAATTTTTTCGCACGAACATACCCATAGCCTCCATTGGACCCAAAACGATGTTAGGGAGTGATTTGGAGCGTTTCCGTACCTTCTGCATGCAAAACGGAGCGAAACGGGTCCGTTTCGGTGCCCGGATGCACTGCCTCGTAACAACGAACTTGAAAATGGGTTTTTCGCTACGGACACTTCCAATATACTCCCTTAGGCCCTAAATGATGTTTGGGAGTGTTTTGGAGCATTCGGTTACCTACTGCACGAAAATGGAAGCAAATGGGTGTTTCGGCACCCGAATGCACGGTTTTGCGCCCCGAACTTCTGTTGAATTCTTTCGCACGAACATACCCAATAGGCTCCATTGGACCCAAATGATGTTAGGGAGTGATTTGGCACGTTTCGGTACCTTCTGCTTGCAAAAGGAGCGAAACGGGTCCGTTTCGGTGCCCGAATGCACTGCCTCGTATTAAGTAACTTCAAAATGGGTTTTTCACTACAGACACTACCAATCTACTCCGTTAGGCCCTAAATGATGTTTGGGAGTGTTTTGGAGCATTCGGTTACCTACTGCACGAAAATCGAAGCAAAATGGGTGTTTCGGCACCCGAATGCACTGTTTCGCGCCCCGAACTTCTGTTGAATTTTTTCGCACGAACATACCCAATAGCCTCCATTGGACCCAAAACGATGTTAGGGAGTGATTTGGCACGTTTCGGTACCTTCTGCATGCAAAACGGAGCGAAACGGGTCCGTTTCGGTGCCCGGATGCACTGCCTCGTAACAAGGAACTTCAAAATGGGTTTTTCGCTACGGACACTTCCAATCTACTCCGTTAGGCCCTAAATGATGTTTGGGAGTGTTTTGGAGCATTCGGTTACCTACTGCACGAAAATCGAAGCAAAACGGGTGTTTCGGCACCCGAATGCACTGTTTCGCGCCCCGACTTCTGTTGAATTTTTCGCACGAACATACCCAATAGCCTCCATTGGACCCAAAACGATGTTAGGGAGTGATTTGGCGCGTTTCGGTACCTTCTGCATGCAAAACGGAGCGAAACGGGTCCGTTTCGGTGCCCGGATGCACTGCCTCGTAACAAGGAACTTCAAAATGGGTTTTTCGCTACGGACACTTCCAATCTACTCCGTTAGGCCCTAAATGATGTTTGGGAGTGTTTTGGAGCATTCGGTTACCTACTGCACGAAAATGGAAGCAAATTGGGTGTTTCGGCACCCGAATGCACGGTTTCGCGCCCCGAACTTCTGTTGAATTTTTCGCACGAACATACCCAATAGGCTCCATTGGACCCAAATGATGTTAGGGAGTGATTTGGCACGTTTCGGTACCTTCTGCTTGCAAAAGGAGCGAAACGGGTCCGTTTCGGTGCCCGGATGCACTGCCTCGTAATAAGGAACTTCAAAATGGGTTTTTCACTACAGACACTTCCAATCTACTCCGTTAGGCCCTAAATGATGTTTGGGAGTGTTTTGGAGCATTCGGTTACCTACTGCACGAAAATGGAAGCAAAACGGGTGTTTCGGCACCCGAATGCACTCTTTCGCGCCCCGAACTTCTGTTGAATTTTTTCGCACGAACATACCCGATAGCCTCCATTGGATCCAAAACGATGTTAGGGAGTGATTTGGCACGTTTCCGTACCTTCTGCATGCAAAACGGAGCGAAACGGGTCCGTTTCGGTGCCCGGATGCACTGCCTCGTAACAAGGAACTTCAAAATGGGTTTTTCGCTACGGACACTTCCAATCTACTCCGTTAGGCCCTAAATGATGTTTGGGAGTGTTTTGGCGCATTCGGTTACCTACTGCACGAAAATCGAAGCAAAACGGTTGTTTCGGCACCCGAATGCACTGTTTCGCGCCCCGAGCTTTTGTTGAATTTTTTCGCACGAACATACCCGATAGCCTCCATTGGACCCAAAACGATGTTAGGGAGTGATTTGGCGCGTTACCGTACCTCCTGCATGCAAAACGAAACGAAACGTGTCCGTTTCAGTGCCCAGATGCACTGCCTCGTAACAAGGAACTTCAAAATGGGTTTTTCGCTACGGACACTTCCAATCTACTCGGTTAGGCCCTAAATGATGTTTGGGAGTGTTTTGGAGCATTCGGTTACCTACTGCACGAAAATCGAAGCAAAACGGGTGTTTCGGCACCCGAATGCACGGTTTCGCGCCCCGAACTTCTGTTGAATTTTTTCGCACGAACATACCCAATAGCCTCCATTGGATCCAAAACGATGTTAGGGAGTGATTTGGCGCGTTTCGGTACCTTCTGCATGCAAAACGGAGTGAAACGGGTCCGTTTCGGTGCCCGGATGCACTGCCTCGTAACAAGGAACTTCAAAATGGGTTTTTCGCTACGGACACTTCCAATCTACTCCGTTAGGCCCTAAATGATGTTTGGGAGTGTTTTGGAGCATTTGGTTACCTACTGCACGAAAATCGAAGCAAAATGGGTGTTTCGGCACCCGAATGCACTGTTTCGCGCCCCGAACTTCTGTTGAATTTTTTCGCACGAACATAACCAATAGCCTCCATTGGACCCAAATGATGTTAGGGAGTGATTTGGCACGTTTCGGTACCTTCTGCTTGCAAAAGGAGCGAAACGGGTCCGTTTCGGTGCCCGGATGCACTGCCTCGTAATAAGGAACTACAAAATGGGGTTTTCACTACAGACACTTCCAATCTACTCCGTTAGGCCCTAAATGATGTTTGGGAGTGTTTTGGAGCATTCGCTTACCGACTGCATGAAAATCGAAGCAAAAAGGGTGTTTCGGCACCCGAATGCACTGTTTTGCGCCCCGGACTTCTGTTAAATATTTCGTACGAACATATCCAATAGCCTCCATTGGACCCAAAACAAAGTTAAGGAGTGATTTGGCGCATTTTGGTACCTTCTGCATAAAAAAACGGAGCGAAACGGGTCCGTTTCGGTGCCCGGATGCACTGCCTCGTGACAACGAACTTCAAAATGGGTCTTTCGCTACGGACACTTCCAATCTACTCCGTTAGGCCCTAAATGATGTTTGGGAGTGTTTTGGAGCATTCGCTTACCTACTGCACGAAAATGGAAGCAAAACGGGTGTTTCGGCACCCGAATGCACTGTTTCGCGCCCCGAGCTTCTGTTGAATTTTTTCGCACGAATATACCCATTAGCGTCCATTGGAACCAAAACGATGTTAGGGAGTGATTTAGAGCGTTTCCGTACCTTCTGCATGCAAAACGGAGCGAAACGGTCCGTTTCGGTGCCCGGATGCACTGCCTCGTAACAACGAACTTGAAAATGGGTTTTTCGCTACGGACACTTCCAATATACTCCCTTAGGCCCTAAATGATGTTTGGGAGTGTTTTGGAGCATTCGGTTACCTACTGCACGAAAATGGAAGCAAATGGGGTGTTTCGGCACCCGAATGCACGGTTTTGCGCCCCGAACTTCTGTTGAATTCTTTCGCACGAACATACCCAATAGGCTCCATTGGACCCAAATGATGTTAGGGAGTGATTTGGCACGTTTCGGTACCTTCTGCTTGCAAAAGGAGCGAAACGGGTCCGTTTCGGTGCCCGAATGCACTGCCTCGTATTAAGTAACTTCAAAATGGGTTTTTCACTACAGACACTACCAATCTACTCCGTTAGGCCCTAAATGATGTTTGGGAGTGTTTTGGAGCATTCGGTTACCTACTGCACGAAAATGGAAGCAAAACGGGTGTTTCGGCACCCGAATGCACTCTTTCGCGCCCCGAACTTCTGTTGAATTTTTTCGCACGAACATACCCGATAGCCTCCATTGGATCCAAAACGATGTTAGGGAGTGATTTGGCACGTTTCCGTACCTTCTGCATGCAAAACGGAGCGAAACGGGTCCGTTTCGGTGCCCGGATGCACTGCCTCGTAACAAGGAACTTCAAAATGGGTTTTTCGCTACGGACACTTCCAATCTACTCCGTTAGGCCCTAAATGATGTTTGGGAGTGTTTTGGCGCATTCGGTTACCTACTGCACGAAAATCGAAGCAAAACGGTTGTTTCGGCACCCGAATGCACTGTTTCGCGCCCCGAGCTTTTGTTGAATTTTTTCGCACGAACATACCCGATAGCCTCCATTGGACCCAAAACGATGTTAGGGAGTGATTTGGCGCGTTACCGTACCTCCTGCATGCAAAACGAAACGAAACGTGTCCGTTTCAGTGCCCAGATGCACTGCCTCGTAACAAGGAACTTCAAAATGGGTTTTTCGCTACGGACACTTCCAATCTACTCGGTTAGGCCCTAAATGATGTTTGGGAGTGTTTTGGAGCATTCGGTTACCTACTGCACGAAAATCGAAGCAAAACGGGTGTTTCGGCACCCGAATGCACGGTTTCGCGCCCCGAACTTCTGTTGAATTTTTTCGCACGAACATACCCAATAGCCTCCATTGGATCCAAAACGATGTTAGGGAGTGATTTGGCGCGTTTCGGTACCTTCTGCATGCAAAACGGAGTGAAACGGGTCCGTTTCGGTGCCCGGATGCACTGCCTCGTAACAAGGAACTTCAAAATGGGTTTTTCGCTACGGACACTTCCAATCTACTCCGTTAGGCCCTAAATGATGTTTGGGAGTGTTTTGGAGCATTTGGTTACCTACTGCACGAAAATCGAAGCAAAATGGGTGTTTCGGCACCCGAATGCACTGTTTCGCGCCCCGAACTTCTGTTGAATTTTTTCGCACGAACATAACCAATAGCCTCCATTGGACCCAAATGATGTTAGGGAGTGATTTGGCACGTTTCGGTACCTTCTGCTTGCAAAAGGAGCGAAACGGGTCCGTTTCGGTGCCCGGATGCGCTGCCTCGTAATAAGGAACTACAAAATGGGGTTTTCACTACAGACACTTCCAATCTACTCCGTTAGGCCCTAAATGATGTTTGGGAGTGTTTTGGAGCATTCGCTTACCGACTGCATGAAAATCGAAGCAAAAAGGGTGTTTCGGCACCCGAATGCACTGTTTCGCGCCCCGGACTTCTGTTAAATATGTGACATCTCTAATTTCAAAAGAATTAAAAGTACACTTAAAACCAATGTAACAGGGAATTATGGGTTGAAATTAAAAAATCCTTCAAAAATTCCAATTGAAATTAAAAAACAAGGGTTGTTTGACACCCAACCGAAAACTCAAGAATTTTGTACTAAACTTGAAAATCTCCAAAAAAAAAAAGTTGTTTGTCATCACAAATAAGGCCTAGTCACTGTTTGGAACTTTTGAAAATTTTGCAGTTTAGTCCCTCAAAAACTCGAAATACAGTTCTGGGCACCTTTTTGAATTTGGGTTGTTTGAGCTCGAAAAATTTGAAATTTCAGGTTCACCCCAAAAAGAAAGTTGTGTCCCATCTTTCAAACTCCAACTTTTATTTTCACACTTTTTCACGTTCAGTTCAAATTTTTGGAGAAAATTCAAATGTAGCAGTGGAGCTCCCCGGGGCTGCCAGCTCGGCCCTGGCGCGCTCTGCGCCTGGCCGGAGCTCGGCCGCCACGTGGCCGGCGAGCGGCGGAGGCCGCGCCGAGCTGGCCGAGCCGCGGCGTCGGGAGGCCGTTGTCCTCACGCCCTTGTCCGACTCCTTCCCGCACTGTCACATCGCCGTCGACCGTCGACGCGCTGCCGCGCCTCGCGCCGCGGAGCGCCATCATGGCGGTCGGGCGTCGCCGTGGCCGCGCGCTCGCGCGCGCATCGCGCGAAGCTGCCCCGCGGTAGATTCCGTCCCGCTCCGCGCCAAGGGCCCTGTAGAAGATCTCCCATTGCTCCACGCGACGATCTCCCTCGCCCAATCGAGCCGTTCGCGCTCTGCCTGAGCTCCCGCGCCATCAATGGCGACTCGACAGTCCGAGCGCGCGCTCACACACCCCCGAGCCCGCTCAGTGCCCCTAGCGCACTCCAAACCCTTCACTGAGCACCCTCACTCCATCCCCTCAGTCCACGCGTAGCCATTCTCACTTCACCGCGCTCGCTCCCATCTTCTTCCACCTCGGGACGTTTTGAGCCGAGCTCGAGCTTCCCCGCCGCAACCTCGAATCGACCGTGAATCCCTCCACCCCTTTCCAATCCCCCGCGCGTGCAGCTCTCTCACTCACCCCGCTAGCTGCTCGAGCAATCCCCAGCTCGAATCGAGCCACACTTGCCGCAAATCGAAGCTTTTCCCCATCGCTCGGCCATAGACACCGCGAACACCACCTCCACGTCGAGCCCTGTACCCCGGCCATCCCCGCCGTAGAAGAACCCCACGACGAGCTCCACCATCGTCCCGTGAAGCTCACGAGCCTTTCCACGCACCGCCTCGACCACCGTAGACCGCCAGCGACATCGCCGGAGCTAACCGCGCCGCCGCTCAACGTCGACGAGCCGCGCCGCTTCACCTCCGACCGCGAGACCTACCTCAACCGACTCGCTATGAGCTCCTCTCCATTTCCCCCAACATCCCCCGACCCAGTTCACCGTCGTTTAGCCGGCGTAACAACGCCGACGAGCCCAAGGACTCGTTCGCGTTCCCCTTTTAGTTCTAGGGTCCTCTGCGAAAAGTCAGGGACTTGTTCGTAAGGTTTTGAAAGTTCTAGGGTCTCTCGCGTAAAAAGATTCTTAACCCTAGATCTAATTTTTCCCGAATCTTGTAAAATCCGTTAAAAATCGTACAAAAATCAGAAAAATGCGCATAAATACTCCCTGGATTCGTGAGATTGTAAACTCCAATCTCCTTTAAGCATGTATATACTTTTGGTGAACCATTTTTGATTTAAAATTCAAAATGTAAAATTTGAAACTTGTGCACCATTTCAAATCCAGAGCTCCGCTAGGGTTGATCTTTGGATATGTTGTTTGTAGTGACTTTGGGCACCTTGTGTCCAAAGGGGACCTAAAAATATGAAGTGTAGCTTCAGTTATGAATTAACATGTGATTACTGTCTGTTTGTAGTCCAGAAATTATTAAAAATAATCCATTCAGTGAAAAATCACCATTTTTCTCCAGAGGTCTGAAAACTTGTTAGCACACCTGCTAAAAATGCAAAACTTAATTTTTGCTCTGTTTAGACTAGCAAATAAATAGTTGTGTGTTTTTGGATGGGAAATTATTGAGGACTGTCCAAGGGATATTTTGAGCCACCACTTCGCCAGAGCCCTCCTTGCACAAATGACTAGCTTTGGTAGGAAAATCTCCTGATTTGGATGAATTTTCAATTTTATATGAATTTATTTCATTTCTGCAGGCAGCAGATTGTATTAATTTTAATAAATTTTGTGTAGCTCAGATTTAGCTAAATTTTGGAGTGAGCTTAGCTCCTATACTCTAGTGGCTGTCATAAAGTTTATAAATAAAAATGATGAACAGAAAAGGAGAAACAAAAATGAGAAGGAATCTATGTGGAATTTGATTTATATAAAAGAATAAACCTTTTTGTTAATTAGTTAGAATAAAATAAGGAGAATCTAAAATTTCAGAACAGCACCCTAATTTGCAAATAATAAATAGAATTCTTTTATATATGTACACAATCACCATCAAAGTTGAATAAAAATTTTCCACACACCCCTCCTCTAATTTTATGAAAAAGAAAATAGTACTTGAGCATGTCTAGGTGAATATGGCCTTCAAGGCCTTAATCTTAGAATCAATAGGCAGCCAATAAGTTATGCATCTCATGTAGAAGGCGTTATTCCGGACGACAACTACCATCTCATCCCCGCCGACGAGGAAGGAATCCCGGAGGGAGGTGCCGGCGAAGGATCAGCCAACCCGGAGGCTAACCCCCAGCTAGAGCAAGAAGGCAAGCCCCGGAGCATAACCTAACCTTTACAAATTATGCACTTATGAATTCCCTATGCTTGTGCATTTACGTTTCAAGGACTTGATTGAATACCTTAGCTGCACATTTCCTAGTACGTATGACTTGCAACACTAGTATGAAAGGATCGTTAGGGCATTGCTTTAGGTTCGTTACAAGTCGAGTGATTTCCTGTTACTCGCGAGACATAGGAATTGCTTGTCTTTACTTATGTTGGAATCATAAGGATTGACGGGCGGGATGATAGATGTAGATCTCCCGTCCGTGTATGATAATTGATTTAAGGTCGAAACGTGTGGTTGAGTGTGTCAAGTTTTTGAACGTACCACATGCATGCCGATATATGGGAGTCGGTAAGCCCGGTTCCAGATTGAAGCAGCTAGGGCCGATAGCCATCTCTCCATGGAAACTTTGTTTTCCCCTGCCGTACACTTGTGGATATATGCGTGAGACTGTGAGTGAAGCAGTAAACCTTTATCCTAAGTAAATGGACCCGGTTCCGAATTGTGGATCGATGGGAAAGGTTGGGAAGTGCTTGTACCTTTTATAGCAAGCATTATCCGTGTGTGTTGGGTTTCCCCTGGCCAGGTAGCAAAATTCGGTTCGAACTGTCCGCTTCTCGCGGTTAATGAGACTGCTTGACCGCCTTGCTGCATTGAGTAACAAGTGGAACTATGAGATTGATGAACTTGTTGTATGAATTAAATTGTATTGCACCACTTGTATGCTTCGAGAGGATGCTAATCTAGAATGGTTAAATCTACTAGAATATGATGCTAAAACTTGAAAGCAAGGACCTACTCTTAGTCGCTTTTTGGCAAACAAACCCACCAGCCAAAGGCCTCTCATTGTCTAGATGTCGGTGATGTAATTTTCACCCGACGGGTAAGCCTTGCAGAGTATTAGTATACTCAGCCTTGCTTGTGGCATTGATTTACAGGTACCATGTTGGATGTGGCAGTCGATGCTTTGACTTGGCCTACCCAGGTTCCCCCTGGATGGCACATCGAGTGGGTTCCGTCCTCTGCCGAGGAACGGGAGGAGTAGCACCGTGACAGGCTTCAGCATGGTGTTATTTGTATCGTCGTTAGATTATTTTCCGCTGCAATGAACTTTATTTCCGCTGCAAGACTTGATACTCTGATTTAAATTCGAACTTGGTTTGTAATAACTTTATGTTTCTATTTGTGTATGTTAAATTTGTGGAATGTTGTAATCTCTGGAACTCACCTTCGTGTGGGCGTGCTGTTGTTTCGATCGAGAAAAGTACGTGGTTTATCGGGTTTAATCCGACGGCGCTCCAGCTTATTCCGGATTAAGTGCCTGACTACTCGGTTAGTGGTCCCGGGGTACTTAACTTGGAATAATTTCGGGGTGGTCCGCCACAGCTGGCATTAGAGCCGAAACAGCGCACCGGAGAGAGCAACAAACCTTTAATAAACATTTTTGAATAAAATTTGCCAACTCGTACTTCCGCCGAGCTTTGCGATGGAAGGTTATTCTTAGGACCGCTAAGGATGTTATCTAGAGCGTGAAGCCTATGTGGGTTAAGGGATCACGATATGATAGGTGGCAAATAGTATATTATACTGACTTCCAGCACATTTCATTCTGTCATTTACTTTACGCAATGGTGGGCGCAAGGTACGGCGATTGCTGTAACGTACCACGGCACTATATGAAAATATAGTGGCGGCACATAGTCAATACGCTGTGACGGCGTATGAAACTAGAATAGCATGGTGGGCGCAAGGTACGGCGATTGCTGTAGCGTACCACGGCATCATATGCAAATATGGTGGCGGCACAAAGTCAATACGCTATCTCATGAGCGTATGAAACTGTCAATATGTTGCCTTGGTGACATATGAACACTGCCCGTTCAATGTTAAACGTTCGGGTGCCACCTCTATAGTGGGTGGTAATGAATGGAGACGCTTTCGTGAGTGCTGGCACGAAAGGTTGATTATACATGCTCTGATTGGAATTTTCTGCAGGTACACTAACCGCGAATCCGTATGTTGAAACGGTTAGAAAAGTTCGGCTAGATAATATAGGGAGAGACGGATATTGCCTAGCCACCGGCACTAACTTTGTAGGCCAAAAGTTATTGGCATGTGTGTTGGTGAGAACGAATAGGCCGCTCATGCATTGCACTTCACTGAAATAATATTGAATTTTAACACGTGACCAAATCGAACCGCCGTCAAAATTCAAATCACCACTCCAAAAATTTTCTGCTGAGACCAGTCTGATTGCACCAATGATTCGAAACTGAAAACGTTGTCAAATGAAAAAGTGTTCAACATGAAAGTTGTCATAAATGTTATAAAGTTTATGCTGTAGAAATTTCAACGAAAATAGTTCAGTAAAACTGGAGTTATGCTTAAAATGGTAACCCCCTGTCTGCTGGAAATTTCTGAGAACAGTGAGATAAAAGTTGAATTTTTACACCACCTTAACGACAGTTTCTGCTCAAACCTTCAACATGAAACTTGTTTGGAATTACTTAAACAATGTCCTGGCTAAACCTGAGAATTTTTGAGCTTGTAGATTTCGAGTTTTGCAATTTTTACTACACTGCCCAGAATCTGTTTTGTTTTCTTTGGCGCTAACCCGTTCTCACCCTTGCCCTTTTCCTTTTGGTTCAGAATGGACGCCCATGCTGACTTGGCGAGCTACCCCAACGACGTGTCTTTCTCAGATTGCTTAGGATGGGAAGGCTTCCCTAGCATTCTGTGGTCGGTTTTGCAGGCACTCGACTACCCTACACCGCCACAGTATGAGAGGACCCTCATCCGAGACCGCGGTGTGACCCGTTCCCGTGTGCGTTTGGTGGTATATCGCCACCCATCGTGTCCTAGCTCCCCCACTTGGACGGTGGAAGTTCATGGACACCACATGGAGGCGACCTGTGAGCTAGCCGCCTTGAATGGCATTAGCTCTTTTGTTGCTCAGAACCAAGAGTTGGTAGAGCACCAGTTGCTTGGGTTGTTTCCACCGACTCAGCCGGATGATCCCCATTGGATGAGACGCTACCTTAGCTCCCCTTTGAGGATGGCGGAGAACCCCATCGCTACAGCTGCACTGATGATGAGGTGGATCCGAGCCTATCACCGTTTGCAGGCACTCCTAGGGCGATCACAGAGCGAGATGCTCAATCTTGCTATGGACATGTCCGCCCGTGCCCGTGACATTGGGGTTGAGAGGACCTCATTTTCCATTGAGGTGACCACCAGGGATGTCATGATTGCTGATTTGGAGAGGCAATTGAATGACCTCCACATTGCGCACAACAACGTCCAAAACGAGCTAGCCCAAACTAGAGATGAGCTTGAGGAGGTACACGGTACCTTGGAGCATGCTAATGCTATGCTAGCCACCCATGATGCTCAGCACCTTCTTGAGCAAGAGGGAGATCAAGGAGAAGGAGAGGCCCCCGATTCCGACATGGACACCGAGGATGACATGCCACCCCTTCCAGCTCCACCTTCACCTATGGGCAGCGAGGCTACCGCTAACAACTTAGATGATTTCTAGAAGTGGTAGTAGCAAGTTTACTCCTCCGCTAGGCCTAAATTTTAGTTTCATGTTGTAATAGGCTAGATGGAGTTGAGCTCCCCCTTTTATCTTTTGGTGGCAATGTAATTTAACGATGTGGTTGTGTGATCAAAACTTGATGGGAGTTGTAATCGCTGTGTTGAAAACATTCTGCAGCTAACCTTGTTTTAATTATTGATGGGTTTTTCATTCATTTCTGGGCTGTGATGTGAACTACAAAGTTGTTTGGAATTTGTCAAAAAAAATGATCACCAATTTGCAACCCCATTGGTTGAGCGAAATAAAAATGGCAACCAAAACACTACAGCTCGGCCTGCTGAAAAACAGCAAACGCAGAGAGCTAAAGATTGAATTTTTCGGCTTAGTTCCAGTCCGAATTTGAATCTGAGCCCAACATAAAAGTTGTAGAGCATGAAATTTTCGAGCTACTGACCGAATTGGAGCATTTGACTTGCTTCCTGTGGGGAGATATGATTTTTCTTCCGAACTGTGTGTTGACATGTCATTCTGCGCAGTACACTTCAATATATTGTCACGTTCTATCTTGTCATTCATTATGCAAGTTTATGAAATGTGACTAATATAAGTACCTACTGCAGGTGGAAATCACCCGCAGCGGTCATGACGCTAGTGGCTCCAATGCTAACCAGCAGGGGCCATAGGGGCAGCAACAGCCGCCGCCACCTCCTCCACCGCAGCAACCTCCGACGTGGCAGCAGTTGTATGCCACGCAAACGGAAATTCTACGGAACCTGCAGCATCAACAACAAATAATGCAGCAGTAGATGCTGCAGCAGGGAGGTCAACGGGCCCCTCAGCCTCAAGTGGCCAGATACGAGGATTTTCTGGCTACACACCCGCCGATATTCTCGCGAGCCGATGAGCCCTTGAGGCCGATACCTGGATTCGAGCCATCGAGTCCAAGTTCACCATCCTGGCCACACCTTGCACTTCCAACCGCAAGGTCGTGTTCGCGGCGCAGCAGCTCCGCGGCCCAGCTCTCCTATGGTGGGAGAACTACCTGGCCCTGCAGCAGGAGGGTCATGTGGTTGAATGGGATGAGTTCAAGGCTGCATTCAAGGCTCATCACATTCCGGCCGGTTTGGTAGAGCGGATGTTGAATGAATTTCTGGCGCTGACCCAGGGTACCCGCACGGTGCTTCAATACGCCCAGGCCTTCAATGGTCTGTGCCCATATGCGGGTCATCACGCCGATTCTGACGAGAAGAAACTGGAGAGGTTCCGACGTGGCCTTAACACCAAGTTGAAGGCTCAGTTGGCCACCACCCGTGCTGCCACATATGGCGATCTGGTGAACCTCGCCATTGCCCAGGAAGACGCCAATATGGTGCACAAGGCGGAAAAGAAGAGGAAGACTCCCGCTGGACCTTCGAGCGCGCAGCCGCCAAGATTCCGCTTGGTTCCCCCGGCTGCACCGCAAGGACAGTCCAGGGCACCTCAGGGAGGTGGATGGGTTGCTAGGCCACCACAGCCTAACGCGTCCCGTTTCCCTCCACCGCCGCAGCAGCAACAGGCGCCAAGGCAGAATGCACAACAGCCAGCTCGCCCTGGAGCCGGCTATCAGCGTTTCCAGTGCGGCAGTAACAGCCACTTCATCAAGGATTGCCCGCAGAACAAGCAGCAGAACCAGCGCCCGGGAAATCAGCAAAGCAAGGGCAAACAGCAGCAGCGTGTGCAGGTCCAACAAGGACGGCTCAACTACACCACTTTGGCCGACCTACCCGAGGGAGCCCCAGACATGACTGGTACCTTCCCTATCTGCACTCAACCTGCTGTGATATTATTTGATTCCGGGGCAACACATAGTTTTATAAGCACAAGATTTCATGTGAAATGTGGATTAAAATCGTATCATACCAAATCATCATATGTGATATCAACTGCGGGAGGTAAAATTGCATCCAACCAAGTCACTCGAAAAGTTCCAATCAGGCTGGGAAGTAAAACATTTCCTACTGATTTAATTCTGCTTGGTATGGAAGGAATTGACATTGTGTTGGGAGCCAATTGGATGACTCAACATAAGGTTGTGCTAGATGTTGCGGAACGAGTTGTGGAAATAAACTCGCCTACGCATGGCCCTAGTGTGCTATATCTGCCACAACGGACTTGCGTCAATGCGTGTGCTTATACAATGGTAAAAACCCAACTAAAGGACATTCCGGTGGTATGTGAGTATGCCGATGTATTTCCGGATGACTTACCTGGGATGCCGCCGGATAGGGACATTAAATTTGTGATTGAACTTCAACCTGGCACAGCACCTATATCCAAGAGACCATATAGAATGCCACCCAATGAATTGGCTGAATTAAAAATTCAACTCCAAGAACTGCTAGACAAGGGTTTCATTCGTCCAAGTGTATCACCTTGGGGATGTCCCGCTATCTTTGTGAAGAAGAAGGACCATTCCTTGAGGTTGTGTATTGATTACCGGCCTCTCAATGCGGTAACTATTAAGAACAAGTACCCACTCCCCCGTATTGACATCCTGTTTGACCAACTAGCTGGCGCCAGAGTGTTCTCCAAGATTGACCTTCGCTCTGGCTATCACCAAATAAAAATCAGACCTTGTGACATTCCAAAGACTGCCTTTTCTACACGTTATGGACTTTATGAGTTCTTGGTTATGTCTTTTGGACTCACCAATGCCCCAGCCTACTTCATGTACCTCATGAATTCGGTTTTCATGTCAGAACTAGATAAGTTTGTGGTGGTTTTCATTGACGACATTCTCGTATATTCCAAGAATGAGGAAGAGCATGCCGAGCACCTTCGCATTGTTCTTCAAAGTTTGAGAGATCACTAGCTCTACGCCAAGTTCTCCAAGTGTGAATTCTGGTTAGAGAGCGTGAAATTCTTAGGTCACACGGTTTCCAAGGATGGTATATCCGTGGATCCAACCAAAGTGCAAGAGGTGTTAGATTGGCAACCACCTACTTCTGTCCACGAGATTCGGAGTTTTCTGGGTTTAGCCGGTTATTATCGCCGTTTTATTCCGGACTTTCCTCGGATTGTGAAACCCATGACTGAACTCTTAAAGAAGGGAGTCAAATTTGAGTGGAATGACAAATGTGATGAAGCTTTCCACACCTTGCGAAGACATTTGACTTCAGCCCCAGTTTTAGCTCAGCCCGATTGCACCAAGCCCTATGATGTCTATTGCGATGCATCAGGCACCGGACTTGGTTGTGTCCTTATGCAAGAGAACCGAGTCATT
>JACEFO010000752.1:0-71429 GCA_015342445.1 Digitaria exilis | reverse complement strand
ACCTTTTTGTATTTGGGTTGTTTGAGCTAAAATGTGTCCCATCTCCCAAACTCCAACTTTTATTTTCACACTTTTTCAAGTTCAGTTCAAATTTTTGGAGAAAATTCGAATTGGAAAACGGAGCTCCACGGGCGCCAACAGTGGCCCTGGCGCGCCCCTACGCTGGCCGGGCTCGGCCGCCACGTGGCCGGCGAGCGGCGCAGGCGGCGCCGAGCTGGCTGAGCCGCGGCGGACGCTGGCGCTTGTCGCCTAGCACTTGTCCAGCCCCTCCCGTGCCATCACGTCGCCGCCGTCGAGTCGCTTCGCCTCGCGCCGCGGAACGCCATCATGTCGGTCGCGCGCCGCCGTGGCCGCACGCGCGCTCGCGCCGCGCTGAGCGCTCTACAGGCCGCGATTCTGTCCTGCTACGCTCCAACACACCCTGTAGACGATCCTCCAGCAGCACGCAAGGATCTCCCTCGCCAACCGAGCCGCGCGCGCTCTGTCCAAGCTCCCAGCGCATCAATGGCGCGTCACGTCGGCCATTACTCCGCGCGCACGCTCCCGAGGCCGCACGACCCCGCTCTAGCGTGCCCAAGCCTCCCACCGAGCCATTCGCACACTCCACTCACTCGCTCACTGCTCCAGTTCGTCTCCTCGCGCTCTTCCCCGTCGTCTTCCACCTTGCGACGCGCGAACCGAGCCGAGCTTCGCCGAGAAATTCACCTCCCACACTCCACCATTCCCAAATTCATCGCGCACGAAGCTAGACCTCTACCCTAGCTCCATTTCCCCCACTTCCCCCGAGCTATTGTTGCTTCTCCGGCGAGAAATCAAGATTTCCCCCAAATCGCGATTTTCGGCCGCCGGAGCACCCCCACGTCGAGACCCTACTCCGAGCCGTCCCCGAGGTCAACCGAGCACGCCATTAGCTTCCTCGAGCTCCACTGGTGCTCTAGGACCCTTCAAACCCCGACGAACGCCTCCGACCTCACCGGCGTAGCAGTCGCAGCGGCCGCACCGCCACCGCTCGTCGCCGGCGAAACCCCGAGCTTCCCCGGCCTCCCAACCGTCCCCAACCGACTCGTGGTGAGCCCCTGGATCTTTTCCCCCACTTCCCCGACCCTAGCTCGCCGCCGTTTGGCCGGCGCAACTCCGGCGAGAGCCGAGGGCATAAGTTCATCGTCTTCGTTTTTCTAGGGTCCTCCGTGCAAAAGTCAGGGACTAGTTTGAAAGGTTTTGAAAGTTCTAGGGTTCCCGGCGTAAAAAGATTCTTAAACCTAGATTTAATTTTCCCGAATCTTGTAAAATCCGTTAAAAATCGTACAAAAATCAGAAAAATGCACAAAAATACTCCCTAGATTCGTGAGATTGTAAACTCCAATCTCCTTTAAGCATGTGTATACTTTTGGTGAACCGTTTTTGAATTAAAATTCAAACTGTGGAAATTGAAACTTGTGCACCATTTCAAATCCAGAGCTCCGCTAGGGTTGATCTTTGGATATGTTGTTTGTAGTGACTTTGGACAGCTTGTGTCCAAAGGGGGCCTAAAAATATGCAGTGTAGCTTCAGTTATGAATTAAAATGTGTTTCCTGTCTTTTTGTAGTCCAGAAATTATCAATAATAATCTATGCAGTGAAAAATCACCATTTTTCTCCAGAGGACTAAAAACTTGTTAGCACACCTGTTAAAAATGAAAAACTTAATTTTTGCTCTGTTCAGACTAGCAAATAAATAAATATGTGTTTTTGGATAGAAATTTATTGAGGACTGTCCAAGGGTTATTTTGAGCCACCACTTGGCAGAGCCCTCCTTGTACTTATGACTAGCTCTGGTAGGAAGATTTTCTGAATTGGATGTATTTTCAATTTTATATGAATTTATTTCATTTCTGCAGGCAGCAGATTGTATTAATTTTAATAAATTATGTGTAGCTCAGATTTAGCTAAATTTTGGAGTGAGCTTAGCTCTTATACTCCAGTAGCTGTCATAAAGTTTATAGATAAAAATGATGAACATAAAAGGAGAAACAAAAATGAGAAGTAATCTAGGTGGAAATTGATTTATATAAAAGAATAAACCTTTTTGTTAATTAGCTTGAATAAAATAAAGGGAATCTGAAATTCCAGAACCACACCCTAAATTGTGAATAATAAATAGAAATTCTTTTATATATGTACACAATCACCATCGAAGTCAAATAAAATTTTTCCACACCTACACCCTGTTTTTGTGAAGATAATAGTAGTACTTAAGCATGTCTAGGTGAATATGGCCTTCAAAGGCCTTAATCATAGAATCAATAGGCAGCCACCTTAAGTTATGCATCTCATGTAGAAGGCGCTATCCCGGACGGCAACTACCACCTCATCCCCGCTGACGAGGAAGGGATCCCGGAGCACGGTGCCGGCGAAGGATCGACCAACCCGGAGGCTAACCCCCAGCTTGAGCAAGAAGGCAAGCCCCGGAGCATGACCTAACTTTTAAAATTACGCATCTATGAATTTCCTATGCTTGTGCATTTACGTTTCAAGGAGTTGATTGAATACCTCAGCTGCATTTTTCCTAGTACCTATGACTTGCAACACTAGTATGAAAGGATCGATAGGGCATTGCTTTAGGTCCGTTACAAGCCGAGTGATTTCCTGTCACTCGCGAGACATAGGAATTGCTTGTCTTTACTTATGTTGGAATCATAAGGATTGACGGGCGGGATGATAGATGTAGATCTCCCGTCCGTGTATAACAATTGATTAAGGTCGAAATGTGTGGTTGAGTGTGTCAAGTTTTTGAACGTACCACATGCATGCCGATATATGGGAGTCGGTAAGCCCGGTACCAGATCGAAGCAGCTAGGGCCGATAGCCATCTCTCCTTGGAAACTTTGTTTTCCCCTGCCGTACACTTGTGGATATATGCGTGAGACTGTGAGTGAAGCAGTAAACCTTTATCCTAAGGAAATGGACCCGGTTCCGAATTGTGGATCGATGGGAAAGGTTGGGAAACGCTTGTACCTTTTATAGCAAGCATAGTATCCGTGTATGTTGGGTTTCCCCTGGCCAGGTAGCTAAATTCGGTTCGAACTGTCCGCTTCTCGCGGTTAATGAGACTGCTTGACCGCCTTGCTACATTGAGTAACAAGTTGAACTTTGAGATTGATAAACTTGTTCTATGAATTAAATTGTATTGCACCACTTGTATGCTTAGAGAGGATGCTAATCTAGAATGGTTAAATTTACTAGAATATGATGCTAAAACTTGAAAGCAAGGACCTACTTTTAGTTGCTTTTTGGCAAACAAACCCACCAGCCAAAAGCCTCTCATTGTCTAGATGTCGGTGATGTAGATTTCACCCGACGGGTAAGCCTTGCTGAGTATTAGTATACTCAGCCTTGCTTGTGGCATTGATTTACAGGTACCATGTTGGATGTGGCCGTCGATGCTTTGACTTGGCCTACCCAGGTTCCCCCTGGATGGCATATCGAGTGGGTTCCGTCCTCTGCCGAGGATCGGGAGGAGTAGCATCGTGGCAGGCTTCAGCACGGTGTTATTTGTATCGTCGTTAGATTCTTCCGCTGCAATGAACCTTTTAAATTCCGCTGCTTTGAACCTTTTATTTCCGCTGCAAGACTTTGATACTCTGATTTAAATTCAAACTCGGTTTGTAATAACTTTGAGATTCTGTTTGTGTATGTCAAATTGTGGAATGTTGTAATCTCTGGAACTCACCTTCGTGTGGGCGTGCTGTTGTTTCGATCGAGAAAAGAACGTGGTTAATCGGGTTTAATCCGACGGCGCTCCAGCTTATTCCGGATTAAGTGCCTGACTACTTGATTAGTGGTCCTGAGGTACTTAACTTGGAATAATTTCGGAGTGGTCCGCCACAGCTGGCATCAGAGCCGAAGCAGCGCACCGGAGAGAGCAACAAACCTTTAATAAACGTTTTTGAATAAAATTTGCCAACTCGTACTTCCGCCGCGCTTTGCGAAGGATGGTTATTAATAGGACCGCTAAGGATGTTACCTAGAGCGTGAAGCCTATGTGGGTTAAGGGATCACGATATGATAGGTGGCAAATAATATATTACTGATTTCCAGCACATTTCATTCTGTCATTTACTTTACGCAATGGTGGGCGCAAGGTACGGCGATTGCTGTAACGTACCACGGCACTATATGAAAATATAGTGGCGGCACATAGTCAATACGCTGTGATGGCGTATGAAACTAGAATAGAATGGTGGGCGCAAGGTACGGCGATTGCTGTAGCGTACCACGGCATCATATGCAAATATGATGGCGGCACAAAGTCAATACGCTATCTCATGAGCGTATGAAACTGTCAATATGTTGCCTTGGTGACATATGAACATTGCCCGTTCAATGTTAAACGTTCGGGTGCCACCTCTATAGTGGGTGGTAATGAATGGAGACGCTTTCGTGAGTGCTGGCACGAAAGGTTGATTATACATGCTCTGGAATGAAATTTTCTGCAGGTACACTAACCGCGAATCCGTATGTTGAAACGGTTAGAAAAGTTCGGCTAGATAATATAGGGAGAGACGGATATTGCCTAGCCACCGGCACTAACCTCGTAAGCCAAAAGTTTATTGGCGTGTGTTTTGGTGAGAACGAATAGGCCGCTCATGCATTGCATTCACCAAATAACATTGAACCTCAACATGTGACCAATGAAACCGCCGTCAAAATTTAAATCACAACCCAAATTTCTGCAGAAACCAATCTGTTTGCACCAATATTTCGAAACTGAAAACTTTGTCAAACGAAAAAGTGTTCAACATGAAAGTTGTCATAAATGTTATGAAGTATATGCTGTAGAAATTTCAACGAAAATGGTTCAGTAAAACTGGAGTTATGCTTAAAATGGTAACCCCCTGTCTGCTGGAAATTTCTGGGGACAGTGAGATAAAAATTGAATTTTTACACCATCTTAACGACAGTTTCTGCTCAAACCTCCAACACGAAACTTGTTAGGAATTACTTAAAAAATGTCCTGGACAAATTTGAGAATTTTTGAGCTTGTAGATTTTGAGTTTTATAATTTTTACTACACTGTCCAGAATCTGTTTTTGTTTTCTTTGGCGCTAACCGGTTCTCACCCTTGCCTTTTTCTTTGGTTCAGAATGGACGCTCTCGCTGATCTGGCTAGCTACCCTAACGACGTGTCCTTCTCTGATTGCTTGGGATGGGAAGGCTTCCCTAGCATCTTGTGGTCGGTTTTACAGGCGCTTGACTACCCTACACCGCCACAGTATGAGAGGACTATCATCCGAGACCGCGGTGTGACCCGTTCCCGTGTGCGTTTGGTGGTGTATCGCCACCCACCGTGTCCTAGCTCCCCCACTTGGACGGTGGAAGTTCACGGACACCACATGGAGACGACGTGTGAGCTAGCCGCCTTGAATGACATTAGCTCTTTTGTTGCTCAGAACCAGGAGTTGGTAGAGCACCAGTTACTGGGGTTGTTCCCACCGACCCAGCCGGATGATCCCCATTGGATGAGACCCTACCTTAGCTCCCCTTTGAGGATGGCGGAGAACCCCGTCGCTGCAGCCGCCTTGATGATGAGGTGGATGCGGGCCTATCACCGTTTGCAGGCACTTCTTGGACGGTCGCAGAGCGAGATGCTCAACCTTGCCATGGACATGTCCGCCCGTGCCCGTGACATAGGAGTTGAGAGGACCTCCTTGTCCATTGAGGTGACCACCAGAGATGCCATGATTGCTGACTTGGAGAGGCAATTGAATGACCTCCACATTGCGCACAACAACACCCAAAATGAGTTAGCACAAACAAGGGATGAGCTTGAGGAGGTACACGGTACCTTGGAGCATGCAAATGCCATGCTAGCCGCCCATGACGCTCAGCACCTTCTTGAGCAAGAAGGAGGGGATGGAGAAGGAGAGGCCCCCGATTCCGACATGGACACCGAGGATGACATGCCGCCCCTTCCAGCTCCACCTTCGCCTATGGGCAGCGAGGCTACCGCTAACAACTTAGATGATTTCTAGAGTGGTAGTGGCAAGTACTCCTCCGCTAGGCCTAAATTTTGGCTTCATGTTGTAATAGGCTAGATGGAGTTGAGCTCCCCTTTTTATCTTTTGGTGGCAATGTAATTTAATGATGTGGTTATGTGATCAAAACTTGATGAGTTGTAATAGCTGTGTTGAAAACATTCTGCAGCTAACCTTGTTTTAATTATTGATGGGTTTTCCATTCATTTCTGGGCTGTGATGTGAACTACAAAGTTGTTTGGAATTTGTCAAACAAAATGATCACCAAATTGCAACCCTATTGGTGAAGCGAAATAAAAATGGCAACCAAAACACTACAGCTCGGCCTGCTGAAAAACAGCAAATGCAGAGAGCTAAAGATTGAATTTTTCGGCTTAGTTCCAGTCCGAATTTGAATCCAAGCCCAACATGAAAGTTGTAGAGCATGAAATGTTCGAGCTACTGACTGAATTGGAGCATTTGACTTGTTTCCTGTTAGGAGATGTGATTTTTCTTCCAAACTGTGTGTTGACGTGTCATTCTGCGCAGTAAACTTCAATATATTGTCACGTTCTATCTTGTCATTCATTATGCAAGCTTATGAAATGTGGCTAATACAAGTACCTACTGCAGATGGCAATCACCCGTAGCGGTCATGACGCTAGTGGCTCCAACGCTAACCAGCAGGGGCCAGAGGGGCAGCAACAGCCGCCGCCACCTCCTCCACCGCAGCAACCTCCGACGTGGCAGCAGTTGTATGCCACGCAGACGGAGATTCTACGGAACCTGCAGCATCAGCAGCAAATGATGCAGCAGCAGATGCTTCAGCAGGGAGGTCAACGGGCCCCTCAGCCTCAGGTGGCCAGATATGAGGATTTTCTGGCGACGCACCCGCTGATCTTCTCACGAGCCGATGAGCCCTTGGAGGCCGATACATGGATTCGAGCCATCGAGTCCAAGTTCACCATCCAGGCGACGCCTTGCACCTCCAACCGCAAGGTCGTGTTCGCGGCGCAGCAGCTCCGCGGCCCAGCTCTCCTATGGTGGGAGAACTACCTGGCCCTGCAGCAGGAGGGTCATGTGGTTGAGTGGGATGAGTTCAAGGCTGCATTCAAGGCTCATCACATTCCGGCCGGTCTGGTAGAGCGGAAATTAAATGAATTTTTGGCGCTGACCCAGGGTACCCGCACAGTGCTCCAGTACGCCCAGGCCTTCAATGGTCTGTGCCCATACGCGGGTCATCACGCCGACTCCGACGAGAAGAAGCTGGAGAGGTTCCGACGTGGCCTGAACACCAAGTTGAAAGCTCAGTTGGCCACCACCCGTGCAGCCACATATGGCGACCTTGTGAACCTCGCCATCGCCCAGGAAGACGCCAATATGGTGCACAAGGCGGAGAAGAAGAGGAAGACTCCCGCTGGACCTTCGAGCACGCAGCCGCCGAGATTCCGCTTGGTTCCCCCGGCTGCACCGCAAGGACAGTCCAGGGCACCTCAGGGAGGTGGATGGGTTGCTAGGCCGCCACAGCCTAATACGCCCTGTTTCCCTCCACCGCCGCAGCAGCAGCAGGCACCAAGGCAGAATGCACAGCAGCCAGCTCGCCCTGGAGCCGGCTATCAGTGCTTCAAGTGTGGAAGTAAAGATCACTTTATCAAGGATTGCCCGCAGAACAAGCAGCAGAACCAGCGCCCGGGAAATCAGCAAGGCAAGGGCAAGCAGCAGCAGCGCGTGCAGGCTCGGCAAGGACGGCTCAACTACACCACTTTGGCCGACCTACCCGAGGGAGCCCCAGACATGACTGGTACCTTCCCTATCTGCACTCAACCTGCTGTGATATTATTTGATTCCAGGGCAACACATAGTTTTATAAGCACAAGATTTCATGTGAAATGCGGACTAAAATCGTACCATACCAAATCATCATATGTGATATCAACTGCGGGAGGTAAAATTGCATCCAACCAAGTCACCCGAAAGGTTCCAATCAGGCTGGGAAGTAAAACATTTCCTACTGATTTAATTCTGCTTGGTATGGAAGGAATTGACATTGTGTTAGGAGCCAATTGGATGACCCAACATAAGGTTGTGCTAGATGTTGCGGAACGAGTTGTTGAAATAAACTCGCCTACGCATGGCCCTAGTGTGCTATATCTGCCACAACGGACTTGCGTCGATGCGTGTGCTTATACAATGGTAGAAACCCAACTAAAGGACATTCCGGTGGTATGTGAGTATGCCGATGTATTTCTGGATGACTTACCTGGGATGCCGCCGGATAGGGACATTGAATTTGTGATTGAACTTCAACCTGGCACAGCACCCATATCAAAGAGACCATATAGAATGCCACCCAATGAACTGGCTGAATTAAAAATTCAACTCCAAGAATTGCTAGACAAGGGTTTCATTTGTCCTAGTGTATCGCCTTGGGGATGTCCCGCTATCTTTGTGAAGAAGAAGGACCATTCCTTGAGGTTGTGTATTGATTACCGGCCTCTCAATGCGGTAACTATTAAGAACAAGTACCCACTCCCCCGTATTGACATCCTGTTTGACCAATTAGTTGGCGCCAGAGTGTTCTCCAAGATTGACCTTCGCTCTGGCTATCACCAAATCAAGATCAGGCCTTGTGACATTCCAAAGACTGCCTTTTCCACACGTTATGGGCTTTATGAATTCTTGGTTATGTCTTTTGGACTCACCAATGCCCCAGCCTACTTCATGTACCTCATGAATTCGGTGTTCATGTCAGAACTAGACAAGTTTGTGGTGGTTTTCATTGACGACATTCTTATATATTCTAAGAATGAGGAAGAGCATGCTAAGCACCTTCGCATTGTTCTTCAAAGGTTGAGAGATCACCAGCTCTATGCCAAGTTCTCCAAGTGTGAATTCTGGTTAGATAGCGTGAAGTTCTTAGGCCACACAGTTTCCAAGGATGGTATATCCGTGGATCCAACCAAAGTGCAAGAGGTGTTGGATTGGCAACCACCTACCTCTGTCCACGAGATTCGGAGTTTTCTGGGTTTAGCCGGTTATTATCGCCGTTTTATTCCGGACTTCTCTCGGATTGCGAAGCCCATGACCGAACTCTTAAAGAAGGGAGTCAAATTTGAGTGGAATGACAAATGTGACGAAGCTTTCCACACCTTGCGAAGACATTTAACTTCAGCCCCAGTTTTGGCTCAGCCCGATTGCACCAAGCCCTATGATGTCTACTGCGATGCATCAGGCACCGGACTTGGCTGTGTCCTCATGCAAGAGAACCGAGTCATTGCTTATGCTTCTCGAGCACTTCGGCCTCATGAGCAAAACTACCCCACGCATGATCTTGAGTTAGCAGCGGTTATTCATGCTCCCAAGATGTGGAGACACTATTTGATGGGTGTTCCATGCAACATATACACAGACCACAAGAGCCTCAAATATGTTTTCACTCAGGCACATCTGAACATGAGACAGCGAAGATGGTTGGAGTTAGCAAAGGACTATGACCTTAGTGTGCATTATCACCCCGGGAAGGCTAATGTAGTTGCGGATGCACTAAGCCGCAAGGCTCATTGTCATTGTCTTTCCGTGGAGTCCTACGCTGATACCTTGTGTCACGAAATGGCAAGGCTCAATTTAGAGATTGTTCCACACGGGTACTTCAGCCATATTGCAGTTGAACCAACCTTGCACGATCAGATTGTTGTAGCCCAATTGAATGACGCGAGCATTAAAATCCTTAAAAGGAAATTGTCAAAGGAGAAGGTGAAAGAGAAGTACAAGTGTTTCCGGCTAGATGGGCAGGGAGTAATGTGGTTTGGACATCGCCTCGTGGTGCCCAAAAACACGGAACTCCGGAGGAAGATTATGGATGAGGCCCATCTCTCTAAATTTTCCATCCATCCCGGCAGCACCAAAATGTACCAAGATTTGAAACAAAACTTTTGGTGGACTCGAATGAAGCGAGAAATTGCCAGATATGTGTCGGAATGTGACACATGCCAGCGGGTTAAGGCTAGCCACCTGAAGGTAGCAGGCACGCTTCAACCTCTACCTATTCCCTCATGGAAGTGGGAAGATATAAGCATGGATTTCATTGTTGGACTTCCCAGAACCCCTCAGGGACACGACTCCATTTGGGTAATTGTGGATCGCCTTACCAAGACCGCACATTTTATTCCGGTCAATACCATTTATGCTGCTAAGAAGTACGGGGAGATTTATTTGGAGCGGATCGTTTGTCTACATGGGGTACCCAAGACGATAATTTCAGATCATGGTGCTCCGTTCGTAGCACGCTTTTGGGAACAATTGCAATTGTCCTAGGCACAAAGCTGATCCGTAGTTCAGCATATCACCCTCAAACCGATGGGCAGACGGAAAGGGTAAATCAAATACTTGAGGATATGCTTCGAGCATGTGTTATCCATTATGGGAAGAATTGGGAGAAGTGTTTATCTCTGGCCGAATTCTCCTATAACAACAACTACCAAGCGAGTCTTAAAATGGCGCCTTTCGAAGCTTTATATGGTAGAAGATGTCGAACCTCGTTGTGTTGGTCCCAGGCAGGCGAGAGATATACCTATGGCCCTGACCTTGTAAAGGAAGCAGAAGAAAAGGTTAGGATCATTCGTGAAAATTTGAGAACCGCCCAGTCACGACAGAAGAGTTACTACGATCAACGGCGGAAGCCACTTCAGTTTGAAGTTGGTGATCACGTGTATCTTAAAGTCTCCCCAACCAAGGGTGTGCAGAGATTTGGATTAAAAGGAAAGCTTGCACCTCGTTATATCGGCCCGTATGAAATTACTCAGCAATGTGGGCCGGTAGCCTATCAAGTGAAGCTTCCCGAGAAGCTCTCAGCCGTACACGATGTATTCCATGTTTCTCAACTCAAGAGGTGTCTTCGTGTTCCGTCCGAAGTTGTTGAACAAGAGGAACTCTCGGTTGAACCGGATCTCTCTTATGATGAGCATCCTGTTAAGATCCTCGACGAGAAAGAGAGACAAACACGAAGGAAGGGAGTTAAAATGTACAAAATTCAGTGGAGTCATCACTCCGAAGATGAAGCCACGTGGGAAACCGAGGACTACCTTAAAAAGAATTACCCCGACATTCTTTCGTAAGCCAAGGTATTTCTTTCCCCTCTTTATCCCTAAGTTTAATCGAATCTCGGGACGAGATTCCTTTTAAGGGGGTAGGCTGTGACATCTCTGATGTCAAAATAATTAGTAGTGCAAATAAAACCAATGCAAAAAGGGAATTATGGGTTGAAACTAAAAAATCCATCAAAAATTCAAATTTAAATTCAAAAACAAGGGTTGTTTGACACCCAACTGAAAACTCGAGATTTTTGAACTAAACTTGAAAATCTCCGAAAATAAAAGTTGTTTGTCATCACAAATAAACCCTAGTCACTGTTTGGAACTTTTGAAAAGTTTGCAGTTTAGCCCCTCAAAAACTCGAAATACAGTTCTGGGCACCTTTTTGTATTTGGGTTGTTTGAGCTCGAAAAATTTGAAATTTCAGGTTCACCCCAAAACGAAAGATGTGTCCCATCTCCCAAACTCCAACTTTTGTTTTCACACTTTTTCAAGTTCAGTTCAAATTTTTGGAGAAAATTCGAATTGGAAAACGGAGCTCCACGGGCGCCAACAGTGGCCCTGGCGCGCCCCTGCGCTGGCCGGGCTCGGCCGCCACGTGGCCGGCGAGCGGCGCAGGCGGCGCCGAGCTGGCCGAGCCGCGGCGGACGCTGGCGCTTGTCGCCTAGCACTTGTCCAGCCCCTCCCGTGCCATCACGTCGCCGCCGTCGAGTCGCTTCGCCTCGCGCCGCGGAACGCCATCATGTCGGTCGCGCGCCGCCGTGGCCGCACGCGCGCTCGCGCCGCGCTGAGCGCTCTGCAGGCCGCGATTCTGTCCCGCTACGCTCCAACACACCCTGTAGACGATCCTCCAGCAGCACGCAAGGATCTCCCTCGCCAACCGAGCCGCGCGCGCTCTGTCCAAGCTCCCAGCGCATCAATGGCGCGTCACGTCGGCCATTACTCCGCGCGCACGCTCCCGAGGCCGCACGACCCCGCTCTAGCGTGCCCAAGCCTCCCACCGAGCCATTCGCACACTCCACTCACTCGCTCACTGCTCCAGTTCGTCTCCTCGCGCTCTTCCCCGTCGTCTTCCACCTTGCGACGCGCGAACCGAGCCGAGCTTCGCCGAGAAATTCACCTCCCACACTCCACCATTCCCAAATTCATCGCGCACGAAGCTAGACCTCTACCCTAGCTCCATTTCCCCCACTTCCCCCGAGCTATTGTCGCTTCTCCGGCGAGAAATCAAGATTTCCCCCAAATCGCGATTTTCGGCCGCCGGAGCACCCCCACGTCGAGACCCTACTCCGAGCCGTCCCCGAGGTCAACCGAGCACGCCATTAGCTTCCTCGAGCTCCACTGGTGCTCTAGGACCCTTCAAACCCCGACGAACGCCTCCGACCTCACCGGCGTAGCAGTCGCAGCGGCCGCACCGCCACCGCTCGTCGCCGGCGAAACCCCGAGCTTCCCCGGCCTCCCAACCGTCCCCAACCGACTCGTGGTGAGCCCCTGGATCTTTTCCCCCACTTCCCCGACCCTAGCTCGCCGCCGTTTGGCCGGCGCAACTCCGGCGAGAGCCGAGGGCATAAGTTCATCGTCTTCGTTTTTCTAGGGTCCTCCGTGCAAAAGTC
Organism: Digitaria exilis; assembly: GCA_015342445.1. NCBI lineage: Eukaryota > Viridiplantae > Streptophyta > Magnoliopsida > Poales > Poaceae > Digitaria > Digitaria exilis. The sequence goes on along the minus strand of JACEFO010000752.1, from coordinate 58,733 downwards.
AGGGACTAGTTTGAAAGGTTTTGAAAGTTCTAGGGTTCCCGGCGTAAAAAGATTCTTAAACCTAGATTTAATTTTCCCGAATCTTGTAAAATCCGTTAAAAATCGTACAAAAATCAGAAAAATGCACAAAAATACTCCCTGGATTCGTGAGATTGTAAACTCCAATCTCCTTTAAGCATGTGTATACTTTTGGTGAACCGTTTTTGAATTAAAATTCAAACTGTGGAAATTGAAACTTGTGCACCATTTCAAATCCAGAGCTCCGCTAGGGTTGATCTTTGGATATGTTGTTTGTAGTGACTTTGGACAGCTTGTGTCCAAAGGGGGCCTAAAAATATGCAGTGTAGCTTCAGTTATGAATTAAAATGTGTTTCCTGTCTTTTTGTAGTCCAGAAATTATCAATAATAATCTATGCAGTGAAAAATCACCATTTTTCTCCAGAGGACTAAAAACTTGTTAGCACACCTGTTAAAAATGAAAAACTTAATTTTTGCTCTGTTCAGACTAGCAAATAAATAAATATGTGTTTTTGGATAGAAATTTATTGAGGACTGTCCAAGGGTTATTTTGAGCCACCACTTGGCAGAGCCCTCCTTGTACTTATGACTAGCTCTGGTAGGAAGATTTTCTGAATTGGATGTATTTTCAATTTTATATGAATTTATTTCATTTCTGCAGGCAGCAGATTGTATTAATTTTAATAAATTATGTGTAGCTCAGATTTAGCTAAATTTTGGAGTGAGCTTAGCTCTTATACTCCAGTAGCTGTCATAAAGTTTATAGATAAAAATGATGAACATAAAAGGAGAAACAAAAATGAGAAGTAATCTAGGTGGAAATTGATTTATATAAAAGAATAAACCTTTTTGTTAATTAGCTTGAATAAAATAAAGGGAATCTGAAATTCCAGAACCACACCCTAAATTGTGAATAATAAATAGAAATTCTTTTATATATGTACACAATCACCATCGAAGTCAAATAAAATTTTTCCACACCTACACCCTGTTTTTGTGAAGATAATAGTAGTACTTAAGCATGTCTAGGTGAATATGGCCTTCAAAGGCCTTAATCATAGAATCAATAGGCAGCCACCTTAAGTTATGCATCTCATGTAGAAGGCGCTATCCCGGACGGCAACTACCACCTCATCCCCACTGACGAGGAAGGGATCCCGGAGCACGGTGCCGGCGAAGGATCGACCAACCCGGAGGCTAACCCCCAGCTTGAGCAAGAAGGCAAGCCCCGGAGCATGACCTAACTTTTAAAATTACGAATCTATGAATTTCCTATGCTTGTGCATTTACGTTTCAAGGAGTTGATTGAATACCTCAGCTGCATTTTTCCTAGTACCTATGACTTGCAACACTAGTATGAAAGGATCGATAGGGCATTGCTTTAGGTCCGTTACAAGCCGAGTGATTTCCTGTCACTCGCGAGACATAGGAATTGCTTGTCTTTACTTATGTTGGAATCATAAGGATTGACGGGCGGGATGATAGATGTAGATCTCCCGTCCGTGTATAACAATTGATTAAGGTCGAAATGTGTGGTTGAGTGTGTCAAGTTTTTGAACGTACCACATGCATGCCGATATATGGGAGTCGGTAAGCCCGGTACCAGATTGAAGCAGCTAGGGCCGATAGCCATCTCTCCTTGGAAACTTTGTTTTCCCCTGCTGTACACTTGTGGATATATGCGTGAGACTGTGAGTGAAGCAGTAAACCTTTATCCTAAGGAAATGGACCCGGTTCCGAATTGTGGATCGATGGGAAAGGTTGGGAAACGCTTGTACCTTTTATAGCAAGCATAGTATCCGTGTATGTTGGGTTTCCCCTGGCCAGGTAGCTAAATTCGGTTCGAACTGTCCGCTTCTCGCGGTTAATGAGACTGCTTGACCGCCTTGCTACATTGAGTAACAAGTTGAACTTTGAGATTGATAAACTTGTTCTATGAATTAAATTGTATTGCACCACTTGTATGCTTAGAGAGGATGCTAATCTAGAATGGTTAAATTTACTAGAATATGATGCTAAAACTTGAAAGCAAGGACCTACTTTTAGTTGCTTTTTGGCAAACAAACCCACCAGCCAAAAGCCTCTCATTGTCTAGATGTCGGTGATGTAGATTTCACCCGACGGGTAAGCCTTGCTGAGTATTAGTATACTCAGCCTTGCTTGTGGCATTGATTTACAGGTACCATGTTGGATGTGGCTGTCGATGCTTTGACTTGGCCTACCCAGGTTCCCCCTGGATGGCATATCGAGTGGGTTCCGTCCTCTGCCGAGGATCGGGAGGAGTAGCATCGTGGCAGGCTTCAGCACGGTGTTATTTGTATCGTCGTTAGATTCTTCCGCTGCAATGAACCTTTTAAATTCCGCTGCTTTGAACCTTTTATTTCCGCTGCAAGACTTTGATACTCTGATTTAAATTCAAACTCGGTTTGTAATAACTTTGAGATTCTGTTTGTGTATGTCAAATTGTGGAATGTTGTAATCTCTGGAACTCACCTTCGTGTGGGCGTGCTGTTGTTTCGATCGAGAAAAGAACATGGTTAATCGGGCTTAATCCGACGGCACTCCAGCTTATTCCGGATTAAGTGCCTGACTACTTGATTAGTGGTCCCGAGGTACTTAACTTGGAATAATTTCGGAGTGGTCCGCCACAATATTCACCTAGACACTTAAGTGTACTATTCTTTTCTTCACAAAATTAGAGTAGGTGTGTGGTGCAAGTTTTATGCCTTCGTGATGGTGATTGTGTACATATATAAAACAATTGAGATTCATTTTTCTTATACAAGCATCCTGTTATGAAATTAATATTAGCATGCAGCCATCTTTATTGGTTTTAACACACAAGTGAGTCACACCCTTTTTATTTATTATCCACAGCCCCCGAGCCTTTATTGGAATTTGGATAAAAAAAGGGTCTGTAAAAGGTAACCGACCGAGAAATTTGTGGCCCGAAGGGTGGAAACAGTCCCGTCTGGTGTGGAAACCGCATCGAATTCATAGAACTGCCACCGCCAGAGCGCCGTTAGGAGGCCCATATAATGCGGTGATTCCCCTTCGTGACAACTATTAACTTCAAAGCTAGATCTGAAATTTCAGCCCCCAAGTTCGTGAGGAGCACCCTGCGAGCGCCCTTGCCCCCTTGAATCTCATCGTTGTCGTCGCAAATCCACCACTAGAAACCATGGCTGAAGGCAACCGAGCGCCCCGAGGAACTAGCCGGAAGGAGAAAGCGGCCGCTGCAGTGCACGCCAAGAAGGAGGAAACTGTCGCTGCCCCTCAAGGCAGGAAAGAGGCGCCGGCCAATGAGGTGTCATGGACTCCATCGACCATCGAGACTGGACACATTCAAGAACTAATGCGGCTAGGATTCCTGCTCAAGCAAGTCATTAGCGGGTGGAGGATCCCGGAGGAAGACTCGGCATTTCCGTTGGAAGACACCAATGAGGTAACCATCTTCCGCCATTATTTCGAAGTTGGATTTGGCTTGCCCACCCACGAATTCTTCCGAGGGGTGTTATGTCATTATCGGATTCAAGCCGCACATCTAAGCTTGATCTCCTACCTGATTTGTCAATTTTCATTCATCTGTGTGAGGCTTTCCTGGGGATTGATCCCCACTTTGAGTTGTTCCTCAATCTGTTCCGCCTAAAGAGTGTACCGAAGGATGAAGAGCCGAAGTACATTAGTGGGGCTGTGCTACAATTCAAGCAGGGGATGCAAGAGAAATACATCCCCTACAAGACCAAGGACACCCACCGCAACTGGGAGCAGGAGTAGTTTTATGTGTCCAACCATGCCCCGTCCCTTCCTGACAGGATGCCCGACCTGCCGTGGAGACAGAACTGCTGGAATCAAATCTTCAAGGAGAGTGCCACGAATCAAATTGAGGTCTTGATGGAGAAGATTGACGAGTTGAGGGAGGCTGGTTTGACCGGGGCCTGGGTGTACTTGAACTTCCTGCAACAGCGTATTCAACCCCTGAGGATAAGGCAAAATACCGGGTACCAATACTTGGGTAGGAAGGACCTCGACCGGAGCCGACCAGATCTTCTCAGTGATGATGAAGCTATGGTGTTCGTGAGGCGGTACCTCCAAGATGTGCCAGAGTTGCCTCCTTGAATTCCTGAGTACAGCGCAACCAACCCACCATCTAAGGTAGGTGTACTTGTATTTTGTAGTTCAATTGTAGCAATATGTGTAGGCGCCAAACCATTGTATCTGATATGTGCTATGTTGTGCAGGATTGGCGTACTGCGTTTTTCAGTCCAGCCCCACTTGACGCTAATGACCCCCAGAACACACCGCTGTTGAAGGACACGTCCAAGGTAGGTCAAGAGGTATGTCTGCAAATGGTCTCACGTTCTTTACAATTGCTTGGAATGACCGCCATCGGTGTTGTTGTTGATGACTGGTTTGTGCTATAGGAACTCAAAGGAAAAAAGAAGGCCGCGGAACCTGTCGCGGATACCATGGCCGATCGAACGAAAGCCAGACATGCCCATGAGAAGGCCAGAGCCCGCGGTCATACCAAGCCCATTGTGATTGTTGACAACTCGCCACCACGCGAGCCTAAGATGCCAAACCTCAACAAGCCCCCGAGCCCTGTCCCGCAGATGGAAACTGTCAAGCCCGAGAGCGCAGGTGGAGGTCGTCATGCTCCTGCACCCGTAGCTGGCTTGAAACGGGAGCAAGAGATTCTATCTGGCGACGGGCGGTGATTGTAAAAGCTACAGATCCACCGAGCCCCACCTCCTAGGTATGTCGTTGAGATGCTTTGCTCTTCTACTGGAGTGAGTTGCTTGAGGTTTTGACTCAAAACAATGCGTCCCTTACAACATTGTGGAGACCAAAGGTGTAGCCGCTGCCACAGTTCTAGAAGTACACCCTCCTCCCGTAGCGGGCTTGTGCGCTGAGGCTGTGCTCGAGGAAAATACCACTGCTGACACTCCTGCGTCCGAACCTTCGACTGCTGCTGGACCAAGAAGCCCAGCGGTTGTGCCGACGAAGCCCCCCGTTTTTCTGTTTGAATCGATGGGCCAAGGGAGTTCGCGCCGGCCGAGCCAGGGTAACGAGGAGGATGCCGGGCTTGTGGTCGGCGTGGTCGAAGAAGTTGGAGCTGTGTCAGCAAGGGAGGTTGAGGAGATCCCTCAGGTGATACGGCCCCAGGAGGAAGAGGTACGCTCTGTGGGAGATTCGTTTCGGATGGGCTTCATTGACGAGGATGAGGAGGCCCAGATGTTTGATGGGGAACTCGACCGTGCCGAGCTGTGGAAAGGCAAGAGCTGGCCGTGTCGTGCCTCCTTGTGTTCCAGGTAAGCACCCTCCACACATCGTAAATAGAATCCTGAAGTAGACTTTAATATGTCCTAAATGCGCTTCTCTGCATAGGGAATCGCTGAGAGGTTTGCCCAGAAGTCCGCACTACTGCAGCGTTTTGTTGAGCGGAAGACGGTGATGGACTTCCTCGAAAATTGTCTGAGGGAGGAGCGCGCCGTTATCAAGAAAAGCCATGATGAAATGGAGGCCTTCAAGATAGTGATGAACGAGCGCACCGCCACCGCAGAGAAGGCCGAGGCGTGCGTCAAAGGTCACCTACATGACTACAAAGAGAAATTGGCAGGTAACATAACAGTCTTTATGGGACTTTTGTGGTTGATGGTGACAACCCTGAGATCCGTGGCATATGTGCAGTCGCGGAGACGGAGAGATACCAGCTGAAGGTCCAGGTGGAGGAAGACCGCAAACGGCGCTAGGAAGTCAAAGCTGAGATCCTGGAAGTACGCCACCAACTCAAGGCGTCCCAAGAGTTGGCAAGTACATGGCTAGTTGAGGTTGACAACTTTAAGAAAGCCGAACTAGAACTGAAGAACACCGCTTCCCGGCTGGAGAAGGAGACTGAGGTTCTGACCAGCTCGTTCCAGGTTGCCCGTGATCATTATCAGCAGGTCATGCTGCTGCCCCTTTGGTGGATATCATTGGCACCGCCGGCAACTCTTGGAGCCATCAAGCGCGCCTTCAGGAGCTACGTGATGCTGCAAAGGAGCTGCCGATGTACGTCCACGACACAGCGAGCACTTGTGTTACCCATGTGTTGTCTCTGGTCAAAGCTTTGAAGCCCAATCAGGATATGACCCCGTTTGTCCATGCACGGGTGGGTAACCTTGCCGATGCGGAGTACAGTACACTAGAGGAGGAGGTGGAGCCGGTGCCAAGGCCATAATGGAGCGCTTGGACTTTTAAATCTTGTTTGATCTCTGTTTTGTAAGATACATTTAAGTAGCTTTTGGAACTTGTACGTAGCGCTTGTAATGCTACGTGTTATGTGTGCTCGGGTACTATGTTGGAGTACTAAGCTTTTGAACACCGTAATGTAGTGTCCGATGTTTATGCTTTGGTATACTCTTGGTTGGAATATGTCGTATGGCGTGGTATGTTTTGCGCACATGCATACAATTAAGAAACATAAAGTGAGAACACAATTTGAGCATGCAAACTTTTTATTTATTCATTATGAGAATAAAAAGTACAACGTTTCATAAAAATGAAAAACTAGCTAAGTAAGATAGCTACTAAGCATGGAACTTCCGAAGGTGTTCTATGTTCCAGGAATTTGGGATGTCCTGGCCATCTTCTGTCTGGATCCTGTAGGTGCCAGATCAGACTACTTTGGAAACTAGAAAGGGCCCTTCCCAAGGGGACTTCAATTTGCGCAGCCCCTTCGGATTTTGGATCCGACTGAGGACCATGTCACCAACTTGAAAAGATCGCTCCTGGACGCTGTTATCGTGGTATCGCCGGACACTTTGGAGGTACACCGAGTTGTGCAACAGTGCTGCTAGTCGTTGTTCTTCCGCATTGTCTATATCTATGAGGTGTTGTTGCTTGATCTCTCCCTCATCATACTGTTGTACGCGTGGGGAGACATACATCTTGTCGACAGGGAGTATTGCTTCGGATCCATACACCATGAAGAAAGGGGATTGCCACTTGGGGAACTTGTTAATGGCGACAAAAAGCCATTCAAATCTGCCCGGGGCCTTAGGTAGCGGTCCCACCATGTCAAGGTTCCAGCAGGCAAAAGGCCAGCAGGGGGGAATGAACTGTATCTTATGCGCTGGTGTGTGTGAATGATGAGTGAAGTACTGATAGGCTTTGCAATGTCGGACTAGTTGTTCCGCGTCTGCTAGGGCTGTTGGCCAATAGAAACCAGACCAAAATGCCTTGCCAACGAGTGTTCGCGAGGCTGCGTGGTTCCCGCATTCACATGAGTGGATTTCCTCGAGGATTCCCACGCCTTCTTCCCATGACACACACTTCATTAGGATGCCAGAGTGATCGCTTCGCTTGTAGAGGGTTGAGCCAACGATTGGGTAGAGCTTGCTTCTACAAAAAATCTGACCGGCTTTGGCCTTGTCCGCTGGTAGGGCTTCATCTTTGATGTAGTTGATCAGCGGTTCAGTCCAGTCTACATCAATAACCATGATCTCTGGGGTAGAGGGTGAATCATCGGCTTTCTCCGTGATGGATTTTTTAGAGAGCTCATTGATGAAAACACCGCGCTACACTTTGGCTCTTGACGACGCGAGCTTGGAGAGGATGTCGGCCGCGACGTTGTAGTTGCGTTCCACATGGTGGAATTCTAGGCCGAAAAAATGTTTTTCAGCTTCTGCACTTCCATGCAGTAGGCGTACATGTTCTCTTTGCTTCTGTTCCACTCTTTGTTGACCTGCTGTATGACCAGCATGGAGCCGCCGTACACCATGAGAAGTTTGATGCTGAGAGAGATGGCGAGGCGTAGGTCATGCAGGAGCGCTTCATATTCGGCCTCATTGTTGGAGACCGGGAACCTGATCTGGAGTATGTACATGAGTTGTTCTCCTATTGGCGAAATCAGGAGGACACCCGCACCTCCACCCTCTGAGTATGAGGGAACCATCAAAATACATAGTCCAATGTTCGGGCTTGGCGGAGCTACGCGGAAGGAGTAGTTCGTACCATTCAGCCATGAAGTTCAACATGGCCTGGGACTTGATGGCCAGGCGCAGTCTATACTCGATTGTGAAGGAACCGAGTTCTATAGCCCACTTGGCAATGCGCCCCGTCGCGTTGTGGTTCTGGATGACGTCCGCCAAGGGGTATCCCTTGACCACGACAATGGTGAAGTTTTGGAAGTAGTAGCGGAGCTTCCTAGACGTGGTGAGGACGGTGTAGAGTAGTTTTGGAAGTAGTAGCGGAGTTTTTTACTCCGAGAGCACCTCGCTAATGTAGTACACCAGTCGTTGTACCATCTGGAGATGTCCCTCTTCCTACTGCTCGACTACGATGACCGTGCTGACGACATTGGTGGTGGCGGATATGTATAGTAGGAGTTCTTCGGCTGGTAGGGGCGTTGTGAGGACTGGTGGTGTGGTGAAGATCTTTTTGAGCTACATCTGCCTCCAGTGTCCAGATGAATTTGTCCTGTCTATTTAGAAGCTTAAAGAACTCTATGCCTCGTTCACCCAACTTAGAGATGAATCTGTTGAGTGCTACCATGTGGCCGGTTAACTTCTGTACATCCTTTGCACATGTTGGTGTAGGCATGTCTAAGACCGTCTTGATCTTGACAGGATTGGCTTCGATGCCTCTGTTGCTGATGATGAACCCTAGAAGCTTGCCAGATGGAACTCCGAATACACACTTCGTAGGGTTGAGCTTCCATCACCACTTGTTCAGGTTGTCAAACATTTCCTGGAGGTCGGCGAGCAGGTCGTCGAGGTTCTTTGTCTTGACCACCACGTCAACGTCATAGGCCTCAACGTTGCGGTGTAGTTGTGGAGCGAGGCAATTTTGGATTGCCCGCTTGTATGTGGCTCCGGTGTTCCTAAGTCCGAATGACATTGTTTTGTAACAATATGCACCATATGGTGTTATGAACGATGTTAGTTTTTGATCGTCCTCCTTTAGGGTTATCTGGTGGTACCCAGAATAGCAATCCAGGAAGCAAAGGAGAGAACAGTTAGCAGTACTATCAACGACTTCGTCGATACAGGGGAAACCATACGGATCAGGCTTGCAATGCCTGTTGAGATCGGTGTAGTCAACACACATCCTCCATTCTTTATTAGGTTTTGGTACAAGGACTGGATTTGCCAGCCAATCGGGCTAGTACACTTCCCTAATAAATCCTGCGGCTAGGAGCTTTTTAAGCTCTTTCTTTATTGCTTCCTTCCTATCCTGGGCGAACCGACGTAGGCATTGGCGGCGCGGCTTGGCATTCTTGTCGACGTTCAAGGCATGCTCGATCAACTCCTTGGCGAGACCTGGAATATCAGACGACTTCCAAGCGAAGATGCGCTAGTTGGCCCGTAGGAAGTTGATGAGTGCGACTTCCTATTTGGGGTCGAGGCCGACCCCGATGGTGGCCATTTTGGACGGATCGCCAGTGTGAAGGTCGATCTCCTTGGTGGCCACTTCATCTGCTGGGGCAACCTGCTTGCCGGCCTTCTCCGTCTCGAGCTTATCTTCAAGTCCTGCTTCAGCGGAAGGATCGTGGAGCAGGAGCACTTCCTTCTGAGCAACGTCGGCGGCGGCCTTCATGGCGAGGTCGACGGCTTCGTTGTCGCACTCGTAGGACTTCTTGAGGTCACCTTGGACGGAAATGACCCCATTGGGACCTGGCATTTCGAGCAACAGGTACATGTAGTTTGGAATTGCCATGAATCGGGCAAGTCCTGAACGCCCAATAATGGCATTGTAGCTGGTGGAGAAGTCCGCAACTTTGAATGTCATGAATTCAGTACGGTAGTTGTCCTCTATCCCGAATGTGACCGGAAAAGTGATTTGTCCTCGAGCAACCGCGGCATTCCCCGGGACAATGCCGTAGAAGGCTGAATCACCTGGCTTGAGGTCGGTCTCGAGGTCGAAACCCATCATCTTGAGAGTCTTGGCAAAGATAACATTGAGGCCACTCATGAGCGTTCTGGCTACACGGGAACCGCTCATGATGGGATCAAGGACCAAGGGGTAGCGTCTAGGCTTGGGGAAGGAATGCCACTGGTCGGCCTTAGTGAATGTGATCGGGCGATCCGACCACTTGATCGGCGTGCGGACTGCCGGCTCTATGGCTAGGATCTCTCGCTTGGTCTTCTTCTGAGTTCTCCTGGAGTCGCTGCCATAGTTGCTGCCAAGGATGATGTTGACTTGGTTGTTGACCTGAGGAAAGCCTTCGTCGGTCTTGTCTTCTTTATCATCACCATCACCGTCGTCAACCATTTTGTTCTTCTCCCGAGGAGGAGCTCCTAGCCCTGAACGGAGCCAATAGCACTCGTAAATTGTGTGCTTGCCATCGGGGTGGAGGGGGCAACGTTTGTGAAGGAGCTTATCAAACTCCTCCTTCCGCTGCTGCGCTGTGGCCTTCTTTGGTGCCTTTTGAAGTGCGGCCACAGTTTCTCTGGGTTGCTGCTTGCGGGAGTTGCCCTGCTTGCGGTTATAGGAGCCTTGGTGTCGCTTGCCATCTTGAGGCTTGCGTTCGGCGTTGTTGCTGCCACAGCGGTTGCGCTTACCAAAGCGCGCTTGTTCTTCATCCTCCGTGTCGGCCCATGTTTCGATGAGATCTCGGAGTTCTTCCAGTGTCTTGGGCTTGTTTCTGCAGAACTGGTGGAACTCGTAGCGGTCATGGATGCCCTGCTGGAACGTGGTGATGATTTATTCGTCCTTGAGTTGGACGCACTTGGACTTCTTCGCCCAGAAACGACGATTGTAGTCACACAGGCTTTCATCAGGCTTATGCTTGCAGGTGGCAAGGTCATACTTTGTTCCGAGGCGATCAACGGAGCCTTGGAAGTTGTTGACGAACTCCTTCTTGAGGCCATGCCAACTTTCAATGGAGCGCTCGGGGAGGGCTTCCAACCAGGTGAGGGGGGAGGCCTCCATGGCGACGGCGAAGTATAGGAGTTTGGCCTTGTTGTCCCCTCCAGATGCTTCAATCACTGCGGAGTACCGATGCAACCAGAGATTGGGATCTTAGTTGCCGTCGTACTTGTCGACACCGGATGCCTTAAATTCAGGTGGGTACTTGTAGGCCCGTATGTCGTTGGAGAAGGCGCGGATGCCATCAGATTTGGCATCGCGCTCCCTGCGTATCTCGATGAGGCGGTTCCTTGCATCTTTTTGCTTGAGCTTCCCATGAAGGTCGTAGAAAGGCTCAGTGTGGCTTCCGCTGCTAACTTCACATTCTTCTTGTTGGGTACGCCTTTGGCTCGAGCTGACGTAGTGGCTTCTTTCACGACCGGAGTGGCGGCTACGGCTTCCTCCTGCCGTGTGAGTCATCGATCGCAGGGGGTCGAGCTTGTCAGTCTGGATCGCCGCCACTTCCAAGAGACCTTTGGCTGTAGTGATCACAAGGTGGTCCTCCACGCCTTCAAGGAGGTGTTTTGCCTTGACGATGTTGGCGGTTGGGTTAGCGAAGGCACCTCCTTCCTCCTCCAATGCCTCAGCGAGACGATGATTGACTTGATCTGATCCTCCTGCCCCAGCGTATAGCTCGCGCTTTGGGTCGTGAGCGTCGTTGCTATAGGAGTCAACCAGCACCGTGGAAGTCGCATACGGAGAGAGGTCCCGACCCGTTTGGAAGGGATTCTGGGGGACCTCGCCGAAGATAATGGAGACCATGCGTGATTCATCATTGTCGCGGAAGATGGTGGAGAGATCCGTGTCGGGCCAGTGAACGACCACTCCATCGAGGTGTCGGAGATGACCAGATCTCCCAGCGTCCTTCTGGGTGTTTCCTTATTCACGCAGGGTTCGTCCTTGTCCAGCACAGTGCGAGCTGTTTTTGACAACTCACGTTGGTAGATCTGTCCAGTGTTCATCAAACCGAAAGGAAATTTGTTCTGAGAAGATGTCGACACGGTTGGAGGTGGTTTCGCAGCACCGTGGCGATGCTTCTGGTCGGGGAGACTTGGACGTCCTGATGAGAGTCATGTGGCTGTTGACGATTGATCTGCTGGGGTGGCGTAGATCGGTTACCCTATTGTGAGGAGGTAACATATCTATTAGTGACGCCATCTTGGATCGTTGTCGTGATGCGGAGTCCGGATGGTAACCGGGTACCACGGTGCAAGGGCCTGGTTGCCGGCCTGGTAGCTGGCTAGCATTCGCAGTCACACTCCACACTTGGCCCGCGGACCGCGACCCAGGTGCTTCTCCGCGTCGGGTATGCGCCGGAGATCGTGTCGGAGTCGCGCCTGGAACTTTCCTCCCGGTGCGTGGCACGTAGGACAGCGGCCGGTTCCGGGTGGGCGACTTCATCCAGGGTCTAGTGAAGGACGCCATCCTAGTCGGCGATGTCAACCCACGAGCTGAAGGAGAAGATGTTACCCTCCTCGAACTTCATCATGACGGAAGGGCAGAGGGTCACCATCTTGTTCGACGAAGGAGCTTTTGGCGATAGCCCCACGGTGGGCGCCAGATGTCAATGTTTTAGACTAGCAATCCTACTAGGGGGTAGCCCAAGTAGTGTAGATCTAAATGAGACTAGGGAAGCCGCCTAGGCTCAAGAACTAGGTGACACACGATGTAGACAGGTTTGGGCCTCAAGGTGAGTAAAACCCTACGTCCTGTATAATGTTTTTGTGTATTATGTGGAGATATGAGATGATCTGGAGGGGGTCCCTACCCCCCTTATATACATCGAGGGGGTAGGGTTACAAACCAAGGGAAGGAAAGATAATGATTGCATTACAAGTATAATCCTAACTCCCCTAGATCTTCGGGATATTGTTGATCTTATCGCCAGATCTGGTCGCTCTCTGTCTTGGGCGCTAAGTCATCCCACCGACCAGGGGGATACCCTAGTCGGTGTTCTTTTGGTGGCCCCAACCAGGTAGGCCTTCTTAGTGTAGGCCTACCTGCCCGAGAATACCGGACAAGGTTCTTATACCTGTCAGGTAGTACACCCAACAGACATGTTAGCAGCAAAGATGGATCTCCGTATGAAGAAACTGGAGTCTCCTACAATGGAGATGGCCCAGATTGCGGATGCAAGGATCACATGTGAGACATGTAGTGACACAGGACACTCGGGCACTAGCTGCCCGATAACACAAGAGGATGCCCATTTCATCGGGAGTAATGTAACACCCAAAAAATGCCTATTTTGAATTTAGTGAATTAAATTGCTCTTTATATTCAAGTGCTCATAATTAATGTAGGAAAAATAAAATTTTTTAAGAATTAAAAGAAAATATAAGTATAGGAACACTTTTGCAAACCCAGCGTATACTGGTCAGCCTGGTGTTTTTGCAAAAGAACCCCTAAAGTTTTTGGAAATCAACTCGCGGTCCACTTCTGTTCAAAAGTATTTACAAAATAGTCATTTTTCTTTCTATTTAGCCCCTGTGCTTTTGTAAAATAGAACCCGCCGTCCTGATTGGCAGTTTTACCCAAAGACCCTCGAGTTTTTTATGAAATTATGTTTTAGGTCCCTGGTTTCTTTCAAAAACACACCTGGAAGCCTAAAACTCTCGCCAGCAAGCCCCTAGAGCCCGTTTTAAGTGTAGTTTCTTCGTTTTAACTCTGATTTGAGTGATTTTCATGCTCACGTGTTCGTAGTGAAGCGTACAGTAACTCTAAAGCCTTCTTTTCATCTTTTGTTTATGTTTGGTGTATTGTTCTAATTAAATGTCTTGTTTGTATGTATGTGTGGATGCTTGTGTGGTGATCGATGTGAGTAGTTGACGAGCCGTTCGAGTTCGCCGATGATTCAGTTCCCGAGGAGCAGGTGCAGCAACAGTTCGCTGAGGAACGCAAGTATAACACAGACAATCCTTGCGACCTATACACCCTTTTAATCATATGTTCATATGCATGTGTCTAATATTGATATACATTAAGGTTGTTCCTAGTCTTTACCTTACTCCTTGTTTACTCGGGTTACATGCATTACGGTTAGTGTTTGGTACGCGCTGCAACCGACATTTATTTTAATGTTATTATTGAATTAATGGTTCACTTCAATGATGACTAAAAGATACTTTTTGGCAACATAGTTCGGGGAACAAGAGCATGTGCTTCGTGCTTTGTTCTAGTGTCTCTATAAGGTTTGGTCTAGGGAATTAGAGCATATGCTTCGTGCTTTGTTCTGATGTCTCTACGTAAGGTCCGGTTCTTAAAGCGGCAACCCAGGAACATATTCGCCGCCGTTGGAACTATAGTGGCTTTGGTCTTGGATAACTAGCTTGTACGTCTCTAGCTCGCCAGTGGTTACCGAAAGGCGTATGTGGGGAGCATGGGTGAGAGTATAGTTTGATCCATCGAGGACGGATTTATCCATTGGCTATATCTCGTTAGGCAAAGTACCATGATGTAAGCGCCCGATGTACGGTAGCTTCACACGTTGCGATGATTGCGCTCTCGCTCTGGACGCCATTGACCCCCTCACGTTGTGCCCTGAGCGTACGTCAATCTCGATGCCTTGGGTTATGCTGCCTATGTTGAACCAAAACGGCTATTGTGCTTGTTAGGGTGTTTTGTGAAAGTCCTCGTAGCATAAGTTCTTTTGGATTTATATGACCAGCGGGTAAAGGGTGAAACCTCTGCAGAGTGTTGATCTATCACGATAGCCGTGCTCACAGTTACGAGCGGCCTGGATCCTTTTTGATTAGAAGATGGTGTTAGTTGTTGATGTTGGTTTATTCCATAATTACTTATACATTGCTATTAATGGGTTCATGCTTGGGTTCTACTTATTTGTAGTAAATTGGATGATAATAAAATGAAACAACTAAAAGTGCTAATGCAGTATAACCGTGTCATGCCTTTGTTCTTGCACAACCCGTGTTGTACTTGTTAAGTAAGGTGGTTTACTTACACTTGCAACTATTCAACAAAATCCCGGATGGGTAATAGATGGAGCATTGAATGATCAGTCGCATGCTGAGTTTCTGGAGGATCTGCCGAACTTCTAGCTGTGTTCAACCAGTCGGTGTCCCTGTGGACTTTAGGCTCTACTAGTTATGAAACGTTTGCTATTAATATGACTTCCGCTGTGTTATTAGTGAAAGACTATGTCTTGTGTTAAACTCTGATGTAAACTATTTTATTCGAGCATTGTGTTCTCTGTGATTCAATATTTGTAATCTATATGTGTTCTGTGGACATCCTGTGCACACATATGGAAGCATTCGGATTTCTTGGAAATCTGGGTGTTACAAAGTTGGTATCAGAGCCGTGCTAACTGTAGGATCACAACCTAGATAGAACGGTCGATTAGATTTTGCCTAATCCTTGCTCTTTTGTTATCTTCTACCTTGGAGTTGAGTTTCTATTAAAAAATGGTGTTCTATCCTACCTATGTCTATTGTGAAAAAATTTCTAACTTTTGTTTACTCTTTCATCTTGATGCTATAGATGGCTCGCACAAAACAGGCACCCCGCAAGAGTACCTGTGGCTACCTTCCACCCCGCATCACTGAATACCCGTTGGTGGCACGCAACCTGGATGCCTACCAGGATTGGGAAGACAAGCGCGAGGAAGAAGAGCTTTTGAGGCAGCAGGCCGAAGAAGAGCATCAGCTGGAGTCCGAAGAGGAGGACTCCGAGGAGCGAGAGGAGCCAGTAGACCAGTAGATGGACGCCGCAGGATGTGGCGCTGAGGAAGATGCCAACGCCAAAGCAGGAGATCCATCAGATGATGAGGAAGAGCACCAGACTCCCCCACCTCTGTCACCACCTCAACTAGGTCCAGGAGCGGCCCGATGGATTGTCTACGATTTCGTCCGAGATGGGGGCGACAATTTCTCCCACTGCAGGCTTCTCGGAGTGCTTCGTAACCACTACAACTTCGGCAACGTCAGAATCGAGTACCGCAGTGGGTGGTGGATGCATCTTTTCTACTGCAACTTATGGAGGACCTCGGTGCATGTGAGGGTGACTGATCAGTGGGCGAGAATAGCTCGCGAGATATCGATTCACTTTGCTATTACTGACCGAGATTCCCAAGAGGCAGGAATTGCTGATGCCGCTAGTGAAGCCTACTACGTCTACCGCCAGAAGTTCTTCATAGAGATCGAAGACGAGCCAGAGAGGTGGTACCCACGACGGAGGAGTGGTGCAACATCTTGCACCATCGCATCTACTGCTGACGTTCAGGACCCCCAGCTTGCTTCTACAGTGGCGCTTGTGGCTGCTTTTAACATCCTAGATGTTTAAGACCTTAAAAATATACTAAGACCAGGGTTAAAAGGGCAGCTTGGTTGAACTACACTTAAATGGATAAAAATTCGAAATTGAAATTTTTCAAAAGGCCAAATTGAACACCTAACCAAGATCTTAAAAATTTTGTACTAAACTTGAAAATCTACAAAAATAAAAGTTGTTTGTTATCACAAATAAAGCCTAGTCACTGTTGGGAACTTTTCAAGATTGTGACATCTCTGATGTAACAATGAAGAAAACACCTTTGAAACAGATTAAAGAGGGAAATAATGGTGTTAGGATTCAAAAATTCATCAAAATTCAAATTGAAATTCAAAAACAAAGGTTGTTTGACACCCAACTGAAATCTCAAGAATTTTGTACGAAACTTGAAAATCTCCAAAAATAAAAGTTGTTAGTCATCACAAATAAGGCCTAGTCACTGTTTGGAACTTTTGAAAATTTTGCAGTTTAGCCCCTCAAAAACTCAAAAAACCAATCTGAACACCTTTTTGAATTTGGGTTGTTTGAGCTTGAAAAATTTAAAATTTCAGGTTCACCCCAAAAAGAAAGTTGTGTCCCACCTCTCAAACTACAACTTTTGTTTTTACACTTTTTCATGTTCAGTTCAAATTTTTGGAGAAAATTCAAAAGGCGCAAAGGAGCTCCACGGAGCTGCCAGCTCGGCCCTGGCGCGCTCTGCGCCTGGCCGGAGCTCGGCCGCCACGTGGCCGGCGAGCGGCAGAGGCCGCACCAGGCTGGCCAAGCCGCGGCAGCGTGTGGCGTTTGTCCTCACGCGCTTGTCCGACTTCTTCCTGAGCCATCACGTCGCGTGCGACAGCGCGTTTTGCCTCGCGCCGCGGAGCGCCATCATGGCCGGAGCTCGGCCACTGGCCGCAGCTGCGCGCGCCGCGCCGCGCCGTCCCGCAGGCCGCGATTCTCCTCCCGCTATGCTCCAAGAAGCTCTGCAGAGGATCCCCCAGCGCCACGCCACGATCTCCTTCGCCCAACCCGCGGTCGCGCCGCTGCTCGAGCCGTCAGCGCCATCATTGGCGACATCGACAGCCCGAGCGCGCGTGCGCACGCTCCCGAGGCACCTCGGTGCTCGCTAGCGCACCCAAACACTTCCCTGAGCACCCTCATTCCTTCCCCCAGCCAGCGCCCAGTCCTTCTCCCTCTCCCCGCGTTCGCTCCCATCGTCTTCCACCTCGGGACGCTTCGAGCAGAGCTCGAGCTTCCTCGCCGCGAACCCAAATCGACCGCGAACCCCTCCACGTTTTCCCAATCCCTCGCTCGTGAAGCTCGCTCACTCACCCAGCTAGCCGCTCGAGCACTCCCCAGCTCGAATCGAGCCGCACACGCCGCGAATCAAGGCTTTTCCCCACCGCGAACACCACCTCCACGTCGAGCTCCATACCCCGGCCGTCCCCGTCGCAGACGAACCCCACGACGAGCTCCACCATCGTCCAGTGAAGCTCACACGCCCCTCCGCGCATCGTCTCGACCACCGCAGGCCGCTAGCGACGTCGCCGGAGCCACCGTGCCGCCGCTCAACGTCGGCGAGCCGCGCCGCTTCACCTCCGACCATGAGACCTACCTCAACTGACTCGCGGTGAGCTCCTCTCCATTTCCCCCAACTTTCCCCGAGCCAACTCGCCGTCGTTTCGCCGGTGTAGCAACGCCGACGAGCTGTGGACCTATTCGCGTTCCCCTTTTAGTTCTAGGGTCCTCCGCGCAAAAATCAGGGACTGGTTTGAAAGGTTTTAAAAGTTCTAGGGTCTCCAGCGTAAAAAGATTCTTAAACCTAGATCTATTTTTCCCGAATCTTGTAAAATCCGCTAAAAATCGTACAAAAATCAGAAAAATGCACAAAAATACTCCCTGGACTCGTGAGATTGTAAACTCCAATCTCATTTAAGCATGTATATACTTTTGGTGAACCAGTTTTGAATTAAAATTCAAACTGTAAATTTAGAAACTTGTGCACCATTTCAAATCTAGAGCTCCGCTAGGGCTGAGCTTTGGATATGTTGTTTGCAGTGACTTTGGACACCTTGTGTCCAAAGGGGACCTAATAATATGGACTGTAGCTTCAGTTATGAATTAATTTGTGATTTCTGACTTTTTGTAGTCTAGAAATTATTAAAAATAATCCATGCAGCTACAAATCACCATTTTCCTCCAGAGGCCTAAAAACTTGTTAGCGCATCTGTTAAAAATGCCAAACTTAATTTTTGCTCTGTTTACACTAGCAAATAAATAGATATGTCTTTTTGGATAGAAATTTATTGAGGACTGTCCAAGGGTTATTTTGAGCCACCACTTGGCCAGAGCCCTCCATGCATTCATGACTAGCTCTGGTAGAAAAATTTCCTGATTTGGATGTATTTTCGTTTTTATATGAATTTATCTTGATTATTTAGGTAGCAGATTGTACTATTTTTAATAAATTCTATGAAGCTCAGTTTTAGCTAAATTTTGGAGTGAGCCTAACTCTTATACTCCAGTAGTTGTCATAAAGTTTATAGATAAAATGGATGAATAGAAACTGAGAAACAAAAATGAGAAGAAATTAAGGTGGAATTGAGTTATATAAAAGAATAGACCTTTTTGATAATTAGTTAAAATAAAATAAGGAAAGCCCAAAAATTCCAGAACAGCACCCAATCTACAAAATAATAAATATAAATTCTTTTATATATGTACACAATCACCATCAAAGATGCGTAAGAAATTTTCCACACCCCTACTCTATTTTTGTGAAGGAAAGAGTAGTTCTTAAGCATGTCTAGGTGAATATGGCCTTCAAGGCCTTAGTTTTGGAATCACTAGGCAGCCACTATAAAGTTATGCATCTCATGTAGAAGGCGCTATTCCGGACGGCTTCTACCATCTCATCCTGTGGCGGACCACTCCGAAATTATTCCAAGTTAAGTACCTCGGGACCACTAATCAAGTAGTCAGGCACTTAATCCGGAATAAGCTGGAGCGCCGTCGGATTAAACCCGATTTAACCACGTACTTTTCTCGATCGAAACAACAGCACGCCCACACGAAGGTGAGTTCCAGAGATTACAACATTCCACAACTTTAACATACATAAAGGGGTATCTCAAAGTTATTACAAACCAAGTTCGAAATTTAAATCAGAGTATCAAATTCATTGCAGCGGAAATAAACAGTTCATTGCAGCGGAATAAAAACTAACGACGATATAGGTAACACCATGCTAAAGCCTGCCACGGTGCTACTCCTCCCGTTCCTCGGCAGAGAACGGAACCCACTCGATGTGCCATCCAGGGGGAACCTGGGTAGGCCAAGTCATGGCATCGACTGCCACACCCAATATTGTACCTGTAAATAAATGCCACAAGCAAGGCTGAGTATACTAATACTCAGCAAGGCTTACCCGTCGGGTGAAAACTACATCACCGACATCTAGACATGAGAGGCTTTTGGCTGGTGGGTTTGTTTGCCAAAAAGCAACTAAAAGTAGATCCTTGCTTTCATAGTTTTAGCATCATATTCTAGTAGATTTAACCATTCTAGATTAGCATCCTCTCTAAGCATACATGTGGTGCAATACAATTTAATTCATACAACAAGTTCATCAATCTCATAGTTCCACTTGTTACTCAATGCAGCAAGGCGGTCAAGCAGTCTCATTAACCGCGAGAAGCGGACAGTTCGAACCGAATTTTGCTACCTGGCCAGGGGAAACCCAACACACACGGATAATGCTTGCTATAAAAGGTACAAGCACTTCCCAACCTTTCCCATCGATCCACAATTCGGATCCGAATCCACCTTCCTTAGGATAGAGGTTTACTGCTTCACTCACAGTCTCACGCATATATCCACAAGTGTACGGCAGGGGAAAACAAAGTTTCCAAGGAGAGATGGCTATCGGCCCTAGCTGCTTCAATTTGGTACCGGGCTTACCGATTCCCATATATCGGCATGCATGTGGTACGTTCAAAAACTTGACACACTCAACCACACGTTTCGACCTTAAATCAATTATCATACACGGACGGGAGATCTACATCTATCATCCCGCCCGTCAATCCTTATGATTCCAACATAAGTAAAGACAAGCAACTCCTATGTCTCGCGAGTGACAGGAAATCACTCGACTTGTAACGGACCTAAAGCAATGCCCTATCGATCCTTTCATACTAGTGTTGCAAGTCATAGGTACTAGAAATGTGCAGCTAAGGTATCCAATCAACTCCTTTAAACGTAAATGCACAAGCATAGAGAATTCATAGATGCGTAAACTTAAAGGTTAGGTTATGCTCCGGGGCTTGCCTTCTTGCTCTAGCTGGGGGTTAGCCTCCGGGTTGACTTCTACTTCGTTGGCACCTTCCTCCGGGATTCCTTCTTCGTCGGCGGGGATGAGATGGTAGGTGCCGTCCGGAATAGCGCCTTCTACATGAGATGCATAACTTATTGTGGCTGCCTATTGATTCCAAAATTAAGGCCTTGAAGGTCATATTCACCTAGACGTGCTTAAGTACTATTCTTTCCTTCACAAAAATAGAGTAGGGGGGGTGTGGAAAATTTTTATTCATCTTTGATGGTGATTGTGTACATATATAAAAGAATTTCCATTTATTATTTGAAGTTTAGGTGCTGTTCTTGGAATTTTAGACTTTCCTTATTTTATTCTAACTAATTATTAAAAAGGTTTATTCTTTTATATAATTCAATTCCACATTAATTCCTTCTCATTTTTTTTTCTCATTTTCTGTTTATCCTTTTTATCTATAAACTTTATGACAGCTACTGGAGTATAAGATCTAGGCTCACTCCAAAATTTAGCTAAATCTGAGCTACACAAAATTTATTAAAAATAGCACAAGCTGCTGCCTACAGAAATGAAATAAATTCATATAAAATTGAAAACACATCCAAATCAGGAAAGTTTCCTACCAGAGCTAGTCATGAGTACAAGAAGGGCTCTGGCCAAGTGGTGGCTCAAAATAACCCTTGGACAGTCCTCAATAAATTTCTATCCGAAAACACATATCTATTTATTTGCTAGTCTAAACAGAGCAAAAATTAAGTTTTGCATTTTTAACAGATGTGTTAACAAGGTTTTAGGCCTCTGGAGAAAAATGGTGATTTTAGCTGCATGGATTATTTTTAACAATTTCTGGACTACAAAAAGACAGGAAACACATTTTAATTCATAACCGAAGCTACTGTCCAAATTTTTAGGTCCCCTTTGGACACAAGGTGTCCAAAGTCACTGTAAAGAACATATCCAAAGCTCAGCCCTAGCGGAGCTCTGGATTTGAAATGGTGCACAAGTTTCTAAATTTACAGTTTGAATTTTAATTCAAAAATGGTTCACCAAAAGTATATACATGCTTAAATGAGATTGGAGTTTACAATCTCTCGAGTCCAGGGAGTATTTTTGTGCATTTTTCTGATTTTTGTATGATTTTTAACGGATTTTACAAGATTCGGGAAAAATAGATCTAAGGTTTAAGAATCTTTTTACGCTGGAGACCCTAGAACTTTTAAAACTTCGCGAACAGGTCCCTGACTTTTACACTGGGAACCCTGGAAAAATGAAGACGATGAACATATGCCCTCGGCTCGTCGCCGGAGTTGCGCCGGCCAAACGACGGCGAGCTAGGGTTGGGGAAGTGGGGGGAAAGAACCAGGGGCTCACCACGAGTCGATTGGTGGCGGTTGGGAGGCTGGGGGATGCTCGGAGTTCGCCGGCAACGTGCGGTTGCGGCACGGCCGCCGAGAGCTCGATTCCGGCGAGGGTAGTGGGTCTCGTCGGGGTTGGAGGGGTCCTAGAGCACCAGTGGAGCTCGGGGAAGCTGTTGGCGTGCTCGGTTGACCTCGGGGACGGCTCGGCGTAGGGTCTCGACATGAGGGTGCTCCGGCGGCCAAAAAATGGAGATTTGGGGGAAATCTCGATTTCTCGCCGGAGGATTGGGGAGGGCTCGCGAGAAGTGGGGGAAATGGGAGCTAGGGTAGAGGTCTAGCTCTGTGCGCGAGGAATTTGGGAATGGTGGAGAGTGGAGGGCGAATTTCACTTTGAAGCTCGGCTCGGTCCGCGCGGCGAGAGGTTGAAGACGACGGGAGCGAGCGCGAGGGTGTGAACTGGAGGAGTGCGCAAGCTAGAGGAGTGTGTGAGTGGCTCGGTGGAGTGCCTTGGCACGCTAGAGAGGGGTCGTGCGGCCTCGGGAGCGTGCGAGCGGAGCGGAAGCGACGCGACGCGCCATTGAAGCTCGCCCGAGCTCGAACAGAGCACGCGCGACGGTTGGGCGAGGAGGATCATGGCGTGAGGGAGTGGAAGATCTCCTGCAGAGCATCTTGGAGCGTAGCGGGAGGAATCTAGCGCGGAGTGGTCTCTGCACGCGAGCGCGGCGACAGCTACGGCGGCGCTCCGCCCGCCATGATGGCGTTCGCGCGGCGCGAGGCGGCAGCGCGCTATCGAGTGCGACGCGATGGCACGGGAGGAAAGTCGGACAACCGCGTGACGACAAGCGCCAGCGGCCGCCGTGGCTTGGCCGGCCTGGCGAGGCCTCCGCCGCTCGCCGGCCACGTGGCGGCCGACTCCCGGCCGGAGCAGTGGCGCGCTAGGGCCACTGTTGGGCGCCCGTGGAGCTCCTTTGCCCCTTTTGAATTTTCTTCAAAAATTTGAACTGAACATGAAAAGGTGTGAAAAGAAAAGTTGGAGTTTGAGAGGTGGGACACAACTTTCTTTTTGGGGTGAACCTGAAATTTCAAATTTTTCAAGCTCAAACAACCCAAATTAAAAAAGGTGTCCAGAACTGTATTTCGAGTTTTCGAGGGGCTAAACTACAAAATTTTCAAAAGTTCCAAACAGTGACTAGGCCTTATTTGTGATGACTAACAACTTTTATTTTTGGAGATTTTCAAGTTTAGTACAAAATTCTTGAGATTTCAGTTGGGTGTCAAACATCCTTTGTTTGTTGAATTTCCATTTGAATTTTTGATGGATTTTTGAATTCCAACCCATAATTCCCTTTTGCACTTGTTTTAAGTGTACTTTTAATACTTCTACATCGGTGATGTCACAGCCTACCCCCCTTAAAAGGAATCTCGTCCCGAGATTCGATTAGACTTAGGAACAAGGTGGGGAAAGTACCTTGGCTTACGAAAGGATGTCGGGGAAATTCTTCTTGAGATAGTCTTCGGTTTCCCACGTGGCTTCATCTTCGGAGTGATGACTCCACTGAATTTTATACATTTTAACTCCTTTCCTTCGTGTTTGTCTCTCTTTCTCATCGAGGATTTTAATGGGATGCTCATCATAAGAGAGATCCGGTTCAACCGAGAGTTCTTCTGGTTCAACAACTTCGGTCGGAACACGTAAACACCTCTTGAGTTGGGAGACGTGGAAAACGTCGTGCACGGCTGAGAGCTTCTCGGGAAGCTTCACACGGTATGCTACCGGTCCACATTGTTGAGTAATTTCATATGGGCCGATGTAGCGAGGTGCAAGCTTTCCTTTTAATCCAAATCTTTGCACACCTTTGGTCGGGGAGACCTTGAGATACACGTGGTCACCGACTTCAAATTGAAGTGGCTTCCGCCGTTGATCAAAGTAACACTTTTGCCGTGACTGGGCGGTTCTCAAATTTTCACGATTGACCCTAACCTTTTCTTCTGCTTCCTTTACAAGGTCAGGGCCATAGGTATACCTCTCGCCTGCCTGGGACCAACACAACGGGGTCCGACATCTTCTACCATATAAGGCCTCGAAAGGTGCCATTTTAAGACTCGCTTGGTAGCTGTTGTTATAGGAGAATTCGGCCAGAGATAAACATTTCTCCCAATTCTTCCCATAATGGATAACACAAGCTCGAAGCATATCCTCAAGTATTTGATTTACCCTTTCCGTCTGCCCATCGGTCTGAGGGTGATATGCTGAACTACGGATCAGTTTAGTGCCTAGGGATAGTTGCAATTGTTCCCAAAAGCGTGCTACGAACTAAGTACCATGATCTGAAATTATCGTCTTGGGTACTCCATGTAGACAAACGATCCGTTCCAAATAAATCTCAGCGTACCTCTTAGCGGTATAAATGGTATTGACCGGAATAAAATGTGCGGTCTTGGTAAGGCGGTCCACAATTACCCAAATGGAGTCATGCCCCAGAGGGGTTATGGGAAGTCCAACAATGAAGTCCATGCTTATATCTTCCCACTTCCATGAGGGAATAGGTAGAGGTTGAAGCGTGCCTGCTACCTTCAAGTGGCTAGCCTTAACCCGCTGACACGTGTCACATTCCGACACATACGTGGCAATTTCTCGCTTCATCCTAGTCCACCAAAAATTTTGTTTCAAATCTTGGTACATTTTGGTGCTACCGGGATGGATAGAAAATTTAGAGAGATGGGCCTCGTCCATAATCTTCCTTCGGAGTTTAGTGTTTTTGGGCACCACGATGCGATGTCCAAACCACATCACTCCCTGCCCATCTAGCCGGAAACACTTGTATTTTTCCTTCACCTTCTCATTTGACAATTTCCTTCTAAGGCATTTCCTTCTAAGGCTCTTAATCTTTGCGTCATTTAATTGGGCTTCAACAATCTGATCGTGCAAGGTTGGTTCGACTGAAATATGGTTGAAGTACCCGTGTGGAACAATCTCTAAGTTGAGCTTTGCCATTTCATGGCACAAGGTGTCAGCGTAGGACTCCACGGAAAGACAATGACAATGAGCCTTGCGGCTTAGTGCATCCGCAACCACATTTGCCTTGCCGGGGTGATAATGGACACTAAGGTCATAGTCCTTTGCTAACTCCAACCATCTCCGCTGCCTCATATTCAAATGTGCCTGAGTAAAGACATATTTGAGGCTCTTGTGGTCGGTGTATATGTTGCATGGAACACCCATCAAATAGTGTCTCCACATCTTGAGAGCATGAATAACCGCTGCTAACTCAAGATCATGCGTGGGGTAGTTTTGCTCATGAGGCCGAAGTGCTCGAGAAGCATAAGCAATGACTCGGTTCTCTTGCATGAGGACACAGCCAAGTCCGGTGCCTGAAGCATCGCAATAGACGTCATAGGGCTTGGTGCAATCGGGTTGAGCTAAAACTGGGGCCGAAGTTAAATGTTTTCTCAAAGTGTGGAAAGCTTCATCACATTTGTCATTCCACTCAAACTTGACTCCCTTCTTTAAGAGTTCGGTCATGGGTTTCGCAATCCGAGAGAAGTCCGGAATAAAACGGCGATAATAACCGGCTAAACCCAGAAAACTCCGAATCTCATGCACAGAGGTAGGTGGTTGCCAATCCAGCACCTCTTGCACTTTGGTTGGATCCACGGATATACCATCCTTGGAAACCGTGTGACCTAAAAATTTCACACTCTCCAACCAGAATTCACACTTGGAGAACTTGGCGTAGAGCTGATGGTCTCTCAATCTTTGAAGAACAATGTGTAGGTGCTCGACGTGCTCTTCCTCATTCTTGGAATATATGAGAATGTCGTCAATGAAAACCACCACAAACTTGTCTAGTTCTGACATGAAAACCGAATTCATGAGGTACATGAAATAGGCTGGGGCATTGGTGAGTCCAAAAGACATGACCAAGAATTCATAAAGCCCGTAACGAGTAGAAAAGGCGGTCTTTGGAATGTCACAAGGTCAGATTTTGATTTGGTGATAGCCAGAGCGAAGGTCAATCTTGGAGAACACTCTGGCGCCAGCTAGTTGGTCAAACAGGACGTCAATACGGGGGAGTGGCTACTTGTTTTTAATAGTCACCGCATTGAGAGGCCGGTAATCGATACACAACCTCAAGGAATGGTCCTTCTTCTTCACAAAGATAGCGGGACATCCCCAAGGTGACACACTTGGACGAATGAAACCCTTGTCTAGCAGTTCTTGGAGTTGAATTTTTAATTCAGCCAATTCATTGGGTGGCATTCTATATGGTCTCTTTGATATAGGTGCTGTGCCCAGTTGAAGTTCAATCACAAATTAAATGTCCCTATCCGGCGGCATCCCAGGTAAGTCATCCGGAAAAACATCGGCATACTCACATACCACCGGAATGTCCTTTAGTTGGGTTTCTACCATTGTATAAGCACACTCATTGACGCAATTCCGTTGTGGCAGATATAGCACACTAGGGCCATGCGTAGGCGAGTTTATTTCAACAACCCGTTCCGCAACATCTAGCACAACCTTATGTTGAGTCATCCAATTGGCTCCCAACACAATGTCAATGCCTTCCAGACCAAGCAGAATTAAATCAGTAGGAAATATTTTACTTCCCAGCCTGATTGGAACTCTTCGGCAGACTTGGTTGGATGCGATTTTACCTCCCGCAGTTGATATCACATACGACGATTTGGTATGGTAAGATTTTAATCCACATTTTGCATGAAATCTTGTGCTTATAAAACTATGTGTTGCCCCGGAATCAAACAGTATCACAGCAGATTGAGTGTGGATAGGAAAGGTACCAGTCATGTCTGGGGCTCCCTCGGGTAGGTCGGCCAAGGTGGTGTAGTTAAGCCGTCCTTGTCGGACCTGCACACGCTGCTGCTGTTTGCCCTTGTCCTGCTGATTTCCCGGGCGCTGGTTCTGCTGCTTGTTCTGCGGGCAGTCCTTGATAAAGTGGCTGTTACTGCCACACTTGAAGCACTGCTAGCCGGCTCCAGGGCGAGCTGGCGGTTGTGCGTTCTGCCTTGGCGCCGGTTGCTGCTGCGGCGGTGGAGGGAAACGGGGCGCATTAGGCTGTGGTGGCCTAGCAACCCATCCACCTCCCTGAGGTGCCCTGGACTGTCCTCGCGGTGCAGCCGGGGGAACCAAGCGGAATCTCTGCGGCTGCACGCTCGAGGGTCCAGCGGGAGCTTTCCTCTTCTTCTCCGCCTTGTGCACCGTGTTGGCGTCTTCTTGGGCAATGGCGAGGTTTACAAGATCGCCATATGTGGCAGCACGGGTGGTAGCCAACTGAGCCTTCAACTTGGTATTGAGGCCACGACGGAACCTCTCCAACTTCTTCTCGTCAGAATCGGCGTGATGACCCGCATATGGGCACAGACCATTGAAGGCCTGGGCGTATTGGAGCACCGTGCGGGTACCCTGGGTCAGAGCCAGAAATTCGTTCAACTTCCGCTCTACCAAGACGGCAGGAATATGATGAGCCTTGAACGCAGTCTTGAACTCATCCCATTCAACCACATGACCCTCTTGCTGCAGGGCCAAGTAATTCTCCCACCATAGGAGAGCTGGGCCGCGGAGTTACTGCGCCGCAAACACTACCTTGCGATTGGAAGGGCAAGGTGTGGCCAGGATGGTGAACTTGGACTCGATGGCTCGAATCCACGTATCGGCCTCCAGGGGCTCATCGGCTCTTGAGAATATCGGCGGGTGTGTAGCCAGAAAATCCTCATATCGGGCCACTTGAGGCTGAGGGGCCCGTTGACCTCCCTGCTGTAGTATCTGCTGTTGCATCAATTGTTGCTGATGCTGCAGGTTCCGTAGGATCTCCGTTTGCGTAGCATACAACTGCTGCCACGTCGGAGGTTGCTGCGGTGGCGGAGGTGGTGGCGGCTGTTGCTGCCCCTCTGGCCCCTGCTGGTTAGCATTGGAGCCACTAGCGTCATGACCGCTGCGGGTGATTGCCATCTGCAGTAGGTACTTGTATTAGCCACATTTCATAAGCTTGCATAATGATGACAAGATAGAACGTGACAATATATTGAAGTTTACTGCGTAGGAACGACACGTCAACACACAGTTCGGAAGAAAAATCATATCTCCCAACAGGAAGCAAGTCAAATGCCCCAATTCAGTCAGTAGCTCGAAAATTTCATGCTCTACAACTTTCATGTTTGGCTCAGATTCAAATTCGGGCTGGAACTAAGCCGAAAAATTCAATCTTTAGCTCTCTGCGTTTGCTGTTTTACAGCAGGCCGAGCTGTAGTGTTTTGGTTGCCATTTTTATTTCGCTTAACCAATGGGGTTGAAAATTGGTGAACATTTTGTCTGACAAATTCCAAACAACTTTGTAGTTCACATCACAGCCCAGAAATGAATGGAAAACCCATCAATAATAAAAACAAAGTTAACTGCAGAATGTTTTCTACACAGCCATCACAACCTCATCAAGTTTTGGAATCACACAACCACACCATTAAATTACATTGTCCCAAAAGATTTAAAAGGAAGCTCAACTCCATCTAGCCTATTACAACATGAAGCCAAAATTTAGGCCTAGCGGAGGAGTAAACTTGCTACTACCACTCTAGAAGTCATCTAAGTTGTTAGCGGTAGCCTCGCTGCCCATAGGTGATGGTGGAGCTGGAAGGGGCGGCATGTCATCCTCGGTATCCATGTCAGAATCGGAGGCCTCTCCTTCTCCTTGCTCTCCTTCTTGCTCAAGAAGGTGCTGAGCATCATGGGCGGCTAACATAGCATTAGCATGCTCCAAGGTACCGTGTACCTCCTCAAGTTCTTCTCTTGTTTGGGCTAGCTCATTTTGGATGTTGTTGTGCGCAATGTAGAGGTCATTCAATTGCCTCTCCAATTCAGCAATCATGGCATCCCTGGTGCTCACCTCAATGGACAATGAGGTCCTCTCAACCCCAATGTCACGAGCACGGGCGGACATGTCCATAGCAAGGTTGAGCATCTCGCTCTGCGATCGTCCCAAGAGTGCCTGCAAGCGGTGGTAGGCTCGGATCCACCTCATCATCAGTGCAGCTGCAGCGACAGGCTTTTCCGCCATCCTCAAAGGGGAGCTAAGGTAGCATCTCATCCAATGGGGATCATCCGGCTGAGTCGGTGGAAACAACCCAAGCAACTGGTGCTCTACCAAGTCCTGGTTCTGAGCACAAAAAGAACTAGTGCCATTCAAGGCAGCTAGCTCACAAGTCGTCTCCATGTGGTGTCCATGAACTTCCACACTCCAAGTGGGGGAGCTAGGACACGGTGGATGGCGATATACCACCAAACGCACACGAGAACGGGTCACACCACGGTCTCGGATGAGGGTCCTCTCATATTGTGGCGGGGTAGGGTAGTCGAGCGCCTGCAAAACCGACCACAGAATGCTAGGGAAGCCTTCCCATCCTAGGCAATCCGAAAAGGAAACATCGTTGGGGTAGCTGGCCAAGTCAGCGTGAGCGTCCATTCTGAACCAAAAAGAAAAGGGCAAGGGTGAGAACCGGTTAGCCAAAGAAAACAAAACAGGTTCTGGACAGTGTAGTAAAAATTACAAAACTCGAAATTTACAAGCTCAAAAATTTCCAAATTTGACCAGGACATTGGTTAAGTAATTCCAAACAAGTTTCATGTTGGAGGTTTGAGCAGAAACTGCCATTAAGATGGTGTAAAAATTCAATTTTTATCTCACAGTTCCCAGAAATTTGCAGCAGACAGGGGGTTACCATTTTAAGCATAACTCCAGTTCTGCTGAACAATTTTTGTTGAAATTTCTACAGCATAAACTTCATAACTTTTATGACAACTTTCATGTTGAACACTTTTTCGTTTGGCAACGTTTTCGGTTTCGAATTAAAGGTGCAAACAGACTGGTTTGACAGAGCTTCGGGTTGTGATTTTCATTTGACGGCGGTTTGATTGGTCACGTGTTAAGGCTCAGCATTATTTCAGTGAGATGCAATGCATGAGCGGCCTATTCGTTCTCACCAACACACATGCCAATAAACTTTTGGCCTACGAAGTTAGTGCCGGTGGCTAGGCAATATCCGTCTCTCCCTATATTATCTAGCCGAACTTTTCTAACCGTTCAATCATACGGAATCGCGGTTAGTGTACCTGCAGAAAATTCCATTCCAGAGCATATATAATCAACCTTTCGTGCCAGCACTCACGAAAGCATCTCCATTCATTACCACCCACTATAGAGGTGGCACCCGAACGTTTAACATTGAACGGGCAATGTTCATATGTCACCAAGGCAACATATTGACAATTTCATACGCTCATGAGATAGCGTATTGACTTTGTGCCGCCATCATATTTGCATATGATGCCGTGGTACGCTACAACAATCGCCGTACCTTGCGCCCACCATGCTATTCTAGTTTCATACGCCATCACAGCGTATTGACTATGTGCCGCCACTATATTTTCATATAGTGCCGTGGTACGTTACAGCAATCGCCGTACCTTGCGCCCACCATTGCGTAAAATAAATGACAGAATGAAATGTGCTGGAAGTTAGTATAATATATTATTTGCCACCTATCATATCGTGATCCCTTAACCCACATAGGCTTCACGCTCTAGGTAACATCCTTAACGGTCCTAAAATAACCTTCCTTCGCAAAGCGCGTCGGAAATACGAGTTGGCAAGTTTTATTTCAAAATGTTTATTTAAGGTTTGTTGCTCTCTCCGGTGCGCTGTTTCGGCTCTGATGCCAGCTGTGGCGGACCACTCCGAAATTATTCCAAGTTAAGTACCCCGGGACCACTAATCAAGTAGTCAGGCACTTAATCCGGAATAAGCTAGAGCGCCGTCGGATTAAACCCGATTTAACCACGTACTTTTCTCGATCGAAACAACAGCACGCCCACACGAAGGTGAGTTCCAGAGATTACAACATTCCACAACATTAACATACATAAAGGGGTATCTCAAAGTTATTACAAACCAAGTTCGAAATTTAAATCAGAGTATCAAATTCATTGCAGCGGAAATAAACAGTTCATTGCAGCGGAATAAAAACTAACGACGATACAGGTAACACCATGCTGAAGCCTGCCACGGTGCTACTCCTCCCGTTCCTCGGCAGAGGACGGAACCCACTCGATGTGCCATCCAGGGGGAACCTGGGTAGGCCAAGTCATGGCATCGACTGCCACACCCAACACTGTACCTGTAAATAAATGCCACAAGCAAGGCTGAGTATACTAATACTCAGCAAGGCTTACCCGTCGGGTGAAAACTACATCACCGACATCTAGACATGAGAGGCTTTTGGCTGGTGGGTTTGTTTGCCAAAAAGCAACTAAAAGTAGATCCTTGCTTTCATAGTTTTAGCATCATATTCTAGTAGATTTAACCATTCTAGATTAGCATCCTCTCTAAGCATACATGTGGTGCAATACAATTTAATTCATACAACAAGTTCATCAATCTCATAGTTCCACTTGTTACTCAATGCAGCAAGGCGGTCAAGCAGTCTCATTAACCGCGAGAAGCGGACAGTTCGAACCGAATTTTGCTACCTGGCCAGGGGAAACCCAACACACACGGATAATGCTTGCTATAAAAGGTACAAGCACTTCCCAACCTTTCCCATCGATCCACAATTCGGATCCGAATCCACCTTCCTTAGGATAGAGGTTTACTGCTTCACTCACAGTCTCACGCATATATCCACAAGTGTACGGCAGGGGAAAATAAAGTTTCCAAGGAGAGATGGCTATCGGCCCTAGCTGCTTCAATCTGGTACCGGGCTTACCGATTCCCATATATCGGCATGCATGTGGTACGTTCAAAAACTTGACACACTCAACCACACGTTTCAACCTTAAATCAATTATCATACACGGACGGGAGATCTACATCTATCATCCCGCCCGTCAATCCTTATGATTCCAACATAAGTAAAGACAAGCAACTCCTATGTCTCGCGAGTGACAGGAAATCACTCGACTTGTAACGGACCTAAATCAATGCCCTATCGATCCTTTCATACTAGTGTTGCAAGTCATAGGTACTAGAAATGTGCAGCTAAGGTATCCAATCAACTCCTTGAAACGTAAATGCACAAGCATAGGGAATTCATAGATGCGTAAACTTAAAGGTTAGGTTATGCTCCGGGGCTTGCCTTCTTGCTCTAGCTGGGGGTTAGCCTCCGGGTTGACTTCTACTTCGTTGGCACCTCCCTCCGGGATTCCTTCTTCGTCGGCGGGGATGAGATGGTAGGTGCCGTCCGGAATAGCGCCTTCTACATGAGATGCATAACTTATTGTGGCTGCCTATTGATTCTAAAATTAAGGCCTTGAAGGCCATATTCACCTAGACATGCTTAAGTACTATTCTTTCCTTCACAAAAATAGAGTAGGGGGGGTGTGGAAAATTTTTATTCATCTTTGATGGTGATTGTGTACATATATAAAAGAATTTCCATTTATTATTTGAAGTTTAGGTGTTGTTCTTGGAATTTTAGACTTTCCTTATTTTATTCTAACTAATTATGAAAAAGGTTTATTCTTTTATATAATTCAATTCCACATTAATTCCTTCTCATTTTTGTTTCTCATTTTCTGTTTATCCTTTTTATCTATAAACTTTATGACAGCTACTGGAGTATAAGAGCTAGGCTCACTCCAAAATTTAGCTAAATCTGAGCTACACAAAATTTATTAAAAATAGCACAAGTTGCTGCCTACAGAAATGAAATAAATTCATATAAAATTGAAAATACATCCAAATCAGGAAATTTTCCTACCAGAGCTAGTCATGAGTACAAGGAGGGCTCTGGCCAAGTGGTGGCTCAAAACAACCCTTGGACAGTCCTCAATAAATTAAGTTTTGCATTTTTAACAGATGTGTTAACAAGTTTTTAGGCCTCTGGAGAAAAATGGTGATTTTTAGCTACATGGATTATTTTTAACAATTTCTGGACTACAAAAAGACAGGAAACACTTTTTAATTCATAACCGAAGCTACACTCCAAATTTTTAGGTCCCCTTTGGACACAAGGTGTCCAAAGTCACTGCAAAGAACATATCCAAAGCTCAGCCCTAGCGGAGCTCTGGATTTGAAATGGTGCACAAGTTTCTAAATTTACAGTTTGAATTTTAATTCAAAAATGGTTCAGCAAAAGTATATACATGCTTGAATGAGATTGGAGTTTACAACCTCACGAGCCCAGGGAGTATTTGATGTGGACTAGGGTTCCCGATCTTCCGAAAGGTTCAGATAAGCGACGATTTTGGCGGAGTCGCGACACAAATCGATCCGGCTTCCGAACAACACGTCCTGAACCCCGCAATCGCAGCACCACGTCTCCTCAGGTTATCGACCTAAGTCGACCTTGCCCAGAAGGCTAATCCTTGCCTGTGAATCGAGGAACACAAGCAAGAACACAGAAGGATGCAACCAAATTGCAGATGTATGATTAATCTCACGAGTTGGGGTCTCACAAACCGATGCAACGGCGAAACTATTCTTGACAGATTAATCTAAGCGAAACCCAAATCCTAACGAGGGTGGCGGCTACTGATATATAGAGGTTAGGGTCGTGGTCGACCCCCTACACGCGCCCCTAATGGGCTCAACGAAGATACACGGCCCAAAGACCAAATATCGGTGACGCAGCACCGGGACAGATTCTGGACGCCACCTTCCTCGGACGATTCCCGTCGACTCAGAGTGAATTTGGGCCTGGTTCTTGTTCCATTGGAAGATCTATAAAATCTTCTTTCCAACCATATGTGGTTCGTCGAAATCCGAGTCCGTATGCGATCTGGGCATCCGTTTTACTCCAGACTGTTCCTGGACTCCGAGTTGGACCCGAAGTCGAGTTGTAATGGACCTCCACGATGCTTGGCCGACCCTTGGCTGTTTCCCACGCCTCCAAGCCTCCCTCCATGCGTCTCCTTGTCTTCTCCTTGGTTCCTAACAACATTATAAACAATAGGTAGCGATCTATTCTCAAATCTATTAAAAGGAACACTTAGAAGCGAGCTCACCTCTAAATTTAATTGTCGCGCGCGAGCTCTTGTGATTGGACCTTGAATGAAACCATAGTAGTCCTGCACACATTTATCTCCCTGATCTAAACGCAACAAGTGACAACGCAGTTCTCTATGATAAGAAGGAGGGACAAATCTGTCGCGCATAGCAACCTTAAGTTGTTCCCAAGTGGTAGGTGCAAGACCTGCAGCAACTAAACCAGTCCACCAAATGATAGCAAAATCTTTAAATTCGCTACAGGCTTGTCTAACTCTATGTTGTTCAGGCACAAGGTGGGCACTAAATTTTTGTTCAACCGTCATCTCCCAATCAAGATATGCTTCAGCATCATATTGTCCCGTAAATGAAGGTAGAGTAAATTTGACCTTAGCAAAAGGATCAGCGGGAGGACGATTAGCACCGGCGGCGTTGCGAATATTTCGTCGTATGCGCGCCTCTCGTGTAGCTACCTCGTCCACGTTGCCATGGACGTCATACACCACATCTGGGTCGACTGGCTGAGGTGGTGGACGCGTCTCCAACGCAGCGACGCGGCCAGTTAACCTAGTGAACTGACCGGTAATGCCCTCAAAAATTTCCTGCACCCGAAGTGCGTTGATGTTCTCTGTGACGGCCCTGGTGACCGTCTCTCTGATCTCTTCTCTCATCTCCTGCCTTGTGGCATCCATGAAAGTCTGCAGCTGCGCTCGGCTGACACACTCATTGAAATCCTTTGGAGAAACCCCTTCATTGCCTGCCATTGTAGACACAAAAACAGGAAGAAAAGGGTGAAGGTTATCCCTAATAATTTACTACGCAGATGTGTGATGGTGCCTCTCAATCAATCAACACAGCAAAAGGAAGCTCCTTAACAAGGTCTTACAAGGTTCTTACAAGCAAAGCAAAGGATACCTGAAAGCGTGTACCACGATTGCAAGGGCTCGAGTACCTGTGTCGTGCGGAAGTAATATGTGGAGCTATAGGAAGGCCAAAGATATGTGAGTGGAACAATTAACGAGTACAGATCAGCAAAGTTCAATAAGCATCCAAAGTACAAGTCTAAATTGCTGGCTAAATCGTATCCTAGGCGTAGCACAACAAGATAGAACAAAGCACAAGGAAAAAGATCAAGAAAACCTGTAGAGTGGCAGTTCCGTAATTGTTGCAAACTTCACAGGGTCATGCAAATCTTAGTGTTAATCGATTTTCTTTTTTCTTTTATTCTTTTGATATTTTTTCCAGCACAAGCAACACCAGAATAGGACCCACACCAAGTTTCAGCTGAAACAGAGATCAGATGTGGCCTATGGAAAATACAGCAGATCCGCCGAGTTGGGGTCCGAGACAGAAACGACGCTTTTTAATTATCTTCCTGATTTTTTTTAATTTTTTTGAGATCAGCGTTGGTGGCGAAGCGGCAGCTTTTCTCCCCAACTTTTCGTTAGGAATCTGCTGTAAAAAATTTCAGCCAAAACGGAGCACCGAGCGAAAAGTTATGCCCGTTTTACCGAAGGTACCTCACGTTATGTGTTTCGGCAGGGCAAACTTCGCCGAAACGGCGGCGGCGGCTAGGGCAAAGCTTCCCTAGGTTCTGCAGTAGGTACTCGCCAGATGATGATACAAGGAGGGCTGCGAAGCAAGGCGAAAGGCACAAGGCGGCTCGCAACCTATCTAGGGCTGGCGCGGCGAGAGTTCACACAAGGCGGCTAGCGGGGCAAGTCGAGTAGTGTGGTGGCACGACTTGTAATCTGGATGAAGGTGGATAGGATAGCGGCGGAAACAAACACAACGATGGTGCGGCTGAACTACAACTAAGACACGATCTAAAACCAGCAACAAGATTCGACCACGGACACAAACTCAACAAAGCAAATCTGAAACGAAAATTGCAAAGGCTAACACAAGGGTTTTAGGACAGCGGAATTTTTTTTTTTTTTGGTTTTCTTTTGTGGACTCTAGGACAAAGGCAAAAATAACTAGGGTAAGAGTGAACCTGACGGTAAACCTTGCTCTGATTACCAACTGATGTGGACTAGGGTTCCCGATCTTCCGAAAGGTTCAGATAAGCGACGATTTTGGCGGAGTCGCGACACAAATCGATCCGGCTTCCGAACAACACGTCCTGAACCCCGCAATTGCAGCACCACGTCTCCTCAGGTTATCGACCTAAGTCGACCTTGCCCAGAAGGCTAATCCTTGCCTGTGAATCGAGGAACACAAGCAAGAACACAGAAGGATGCAACCAAATTGCAGATGTATGATTAATCTCACGAGTTGGGGTCTCACAAACCGATGCAACGGCGAAACTGTTCTTGACAGATTAATCTAAGCAAAACCCAAATCCTAACGAGGGTGGCGGCTAATGATATATAGAGGTTAGGGTCGTGGTCGACCCCCTACACGCGCCCCTAATGGGCTCAACGAAGATACACGGCCCAAAGACCAAATATCGGTGACGCAGCACCGGGACAGATTCTGGACGCCACCTTCCTCGGACGATTCCCGTCGACTCAGAGTGAATTTGGGCCTGGTTCTGGTTCCATTGGAAGCTCTATAAAATCTTCTTTCCAACCATATGTGGTTCGTCGAAATCTGAGTCCGTATGCGACCTGGGCGTCCGTTTTACTCCAGACTGTTCCTGGACTCCGAGTTGGACCCGAAGTCGAGTTGTAATGGACCTCCACGATGCTTGGCCGACCCTTGGCTGTTTCCCACGCCTCCAAGCCTCCCTCCATGCGTCTCCTTGTCTTCTCCTTGGTTCCTAACAACATTATAAACAATAGGTAGCGATCTATTCTCAAATCTATTAAAAGGAACACTTAGAAGCGAGCTCACCTCTAAATTTAATTGTCGCGCGCGAGCTCTTGTGATTGGACCTTGAATGAAAGGCGTAGGCATGTCATGTGCATCCGAATTAGTGATGTCCTCATCAGTATTTTTGTGCATTTTTCTGATTTTTGTACGGTTTTTAACGGATTTTACAAGATTCGGGAAAAATAGATCTAGGTTTAAGAATCTTTTTACGCTGGAGACCCTAGAACTTTTAAAACTTCGCGAACAGGTCCCTGACTTTTACACTGGGAACCCTGGAAAAACGAAGACGATGAACATATGCCCTCGGCTCGTCGCCGGAGTTGCGCCGGCCAAACGACGGCGAGCTAGGGTCGGGGAAGTGGGGGAAAAGAACCAGGGGCTCACCACGAGTCGATTGGTGGCGGTTGGGAGGCCGGGGGATGCTCGGAGTTCGCCGGCGACGTGCGGTGGCGGCGCGGCCGCTGAGAGCTCGATTCCGGCGAGGGTAGTGGGTCTCGTCGGGGTTGGAGGGGTCCTAGAGCACCAGTGGAGCTCGGGGAAGCTGTTGGCGTGCTCGGTTGACCTCGGGGACGGCTCGGCGTAGGGTCTCGACGTGAGGGTGCTCCGGCGGTCGAAAAATGGAGATTTGGGGGAAATCTCGATTTCTCGCCGGAGGATTGGGGAGGGCTCGCGAGAAGTGGGGGAAATGGGAGCTAGGGTAGAGGTCTAGCTCTGTGCGCGAGGAATTTGGGAATGGTGGAGAGTGGAGGGCGAATTTCACTTCGAAGCTCGGCTCGGTCCGCGCGGCGCGAGGTTGAAGACGACGGGAGCGAGCGCGAGGGAGTGAACTGGAGGAGTGCGCGAGCTAGAGGAGTGTGTGAGTGGCTCGGTGGAGTGCCTTGGCACGCTAGAGAGGGGTCGTGCGGCCTCGGGAGCGTGCGAGCGGAGCGACAGCGACGCGACGCGCCATTGAAGCTCGCCCGAGCTCGAACAGAGCGCGCGCGACGGTTGGGCGAGGAGGATCGTGGCGTGAGGGAGTAGAAGATCTCCTGCAGAGCATCTTGGAGCGTAGCGGGAGGAATCTAGCGTGGAGTGGTCTCTGCACGCGAGCGCGGCGACGGCTACGGTGGCGCTCCGCCCGCCATGATGGCGTTCGCTCGGCGCGAGGCGGCAGCGCGCTATCGAGTGCGACGCGATGGCACGGGAGGGAAGTCGGACAACCGCGTGACGACAAGCGCCAGCGGCCGCTGCGGCTTGGATGGCCTGGCGAGGCCTCCGCCGCTCGCCGGCCACGGGGCGGCCGACTCCCGGCCGGAGCAGTGGCGCGCCAGGGCCACTGTTGGGCGCCCGTGGAGCTCCTTTGCCCCTTTTGAATTTTCTCCAAAAATTTCAGCTGAACATGAAAAAGTGTGAAAATAAAAGTTGGAGTTTGAGAGGTGGGACACAACTTTCTTTTTAGGGTGAACCTGAAATTTCAAATTTTTCAAGCTCAAACAACCCAAATTCAAAAAGGTGTCCAGAACTGTATTTCGAGTTTTTGAGGGGCTAAACTACAAAATTTTCAAAAGTTCCAAACAGTGACTAGGCCTTATTTGTGATGACTAACAACTTTTAGTTTTGGAGATTTTCAAGTTTAGTACAAAATTCTTGAGATTTCAGTTAGGTGTCAAACATCCTTTGTTTTTTTGAATTTCCATTTGAATTTTTGATGGATTTTTGAATTCCACCCCATAATTCCCTTTTGCACTTGTTTTAAGTGTACTTTTAATACTGTTACATCGGAGATGTCACACATCCCCGCCGACGGAGAAGGCATCCCGGAGAACGGTGCCGGCGAAGGAACAATCAACCCGGAGGCTAACCCCCAGTTAGAGCAAGAAGGCAAGCCCCGGAGCATGAATTCCCTATGCTTGTGCATTTACGTTTCAAGGAGTTGATTGAATACCTTAGCTGCACATTCCTAGTACCTATGACTTGCAACACTAGTATGAAAGGATCGATAGGGCATTGGTTTAGGTCCGTTACAAGTCGAGTGATTTCCTGTCACTCGCGAGACATAGGAGTTGCTTGTCTTTACTTATGTTGGAATCATAAGGATTGACGGGCGGGATGGTAGATGTAGATCTCCCGTCCGTGTATGATAATTGATTTAAGGTCGAAACGTGTGGTTGAGTGTGTCAAGTTTTTGAACGTACCACATGCATGCCGATATATGGGAATCGGTAAGCCCGATACCATATTGAAGCAGCTAGGGCCGATAGCCATCTCTCCTTGGAAACTTTGTTTTCCCTGCCGTACACTTGTGGATATATGCGTGAGACTGTGAGTGAAGCAGTAAACCTTTATCCTAAGGAAGGTGGATTCGGTTCCGAATTGTGGATCGATGGGAAAGGTTGGGAAGTGCTTGTACCTTTTATAGCAAGCATTATCCGTGTGTGTTGGGTTTCCCCTGGCCAGGTAGCAAAATTCGGTTCGAACTGTCCGCTTCTCGTGGTTAATGAGACTGCTTGACCGCCTTGCTGCATTGAGTAACAAGTGGAACTATGAGACTGATGAACTTGTTGTATGAATTAAATTGTATTGCACCACTTGTATGCTTAGATAGGATGCTAATCTAGAATGGTTAAATCTACTAGAATATGATGCTAAAACTATGAAAGCAAGGATCTACTCTTAGCTGCTTTTGGCAAACAAACCCACCAGCCAAAATCCTCTCATGTCTAGATGTCGGTGATGTAGTTTTCACCCGACGGGTAAGCCTTGCTGAGTATTAGTATACTCAGCCTTGCTTGTGACTTTTATTTACAGGTGCAATGTTGGATGTGGCAGTCGATGCCCTTACTTGGCCTACCCAGGTTCCCCCTGGATGGCACATCGAGTGGGTTCCGTCCTCTGCCGAGGAACGGGAGGAGTAGCACCGTGGCAGGCTTCATCATGGTGTTACGTTGTATCGTCGTTAGTTTATCTTTCCGCTGCAATGAACTATTTATTTCCGCTGCATTGAACTTGATACTCTGATTTAAATTTCGAACTTGGTATGTAATAACTTTGAGATGCTATTTATGTATGTTAAATTTGTGGAATATTGTAATCTCTGGAACTCACCTTCGTGTGGGCGTGCCTGTTGTTTCGATCGAGAAAAGTACGTGGTTAAATCGGGTTTAATCCGACGGCGCTCCAGCTTATTCCGGATTAAGTGCCTGACTACTCGATTGGTGGTCCCAGGGTACTTAACTTGGAATAATTTCGGAGTGGTCCGCCACAAAGATTTTGCAGTTAAGCCCCTCAAAAACTCTAAAAACCCCGCAGAACGCCTTTTCATATATGGGTTGTTTGAGCTTGAAATATTCGAAATTTCAGGCTCAGCCCAAAAGGATAGATGTGTCTCACATTTCAAACTCCAACTTTTGTTTGCACTTTTTGAAGTGTAGTTCAAATTTTTGGAGAAATGCACATTTGAACGGAGGAGCTCCGTGGGCGCTCTGCCTGGCCGCTTGGCCACCTCTGCCCGAGGCCGGCAGTGGCCGCCACGTGGCCGGCGAGCGGCGGCGACCGGGACAGCTCGGCCAAAGCCCTGGCAGCCGCGTCTCAACTCCCCACGCACACGCCAACGTCCACGTCGGGTCGGCTCGAGCACTGTGCGACCCGCCTCGCCGCGGCGAGTGACCGCGCCATCATGGCGAGCCGGGCACGGCCACTGGCAGCGGGTGAACTCGTCGAGCAGAGCTGCCCCGCGGGCTGGATTCCCTCCCACTACGCGCCAAGGACCTCTGCAAGGATCTCCACTCCTCCACGCCGTGATCCCCCTCGCCCAACCCCGTCGCGCGCACTGTCCGAGCGTTGCAGACCATCAATAGCGCTGCCGGCCGTCCATCCACCCCGCGCACGCTCCCAGGGCAACTCGATGCCCTCTAGCCCACCCAGACTCTCCACCGAGCAGCCTCACACCCTCACTCAGCCAGCCCTCAGCCTTCCTCACCCTCCTCGTGCTTGCACACTCTGTCTTCAACCTCCGGCCGCGTCGAGCCGAGCTCGAGCTTCCTCGCCGCAAACCGAAATCCCCCGCGAACCCCTCCATGATTTCCCAATCCCCCGCACGTGAAGCTCACTCACTCACCTAGCTAGCCGCTCGAACACTCCCCAGCTTGAATCGAGCCATACACGCTGGGAAATCCGAGTTTCCCCCACCACTCTCCATTTCCGCCGTGAACACCACCTCCACGTCGAGCTCCATACTCCGGCCATCATCGTCTCCACCAAGCCCCACGACGAGCTCCGCCATCGACCGGTGAAGCTCCCACGCCTCTCCGCGCCTCATCTCAACCACCGCAGCCGGCTATCTGTGGCGGACCACTCCGAAATTATTCCAAGTTAAGTACCTCGGGACCACTAATCAAGTAGTCAGACACTTAATCCGGAATAAGCTGGAGCGCCGTCGGATTAAACCCGATTTAACCACGTACTTTTCTCGATCGAAACAACAGCACGCCCACACGAAGGTGAGTTCCAGAGATTACAACATTCCACAACATTAACATACATAAAGGGGTATCTCAAAGTTATTACAAACCAAGTTCGAAATTTAAATCAGAGTATCAAATTCATTGCAGCGGAAATAAACAGTTCATTGCAGCGGAATAAAAACTAACGACGATACACTTAACACCATGCTGAAGCCTGCCACGGTGCTACTCCTCCCGTTCCTCGGCAGAGGACGGAACCCACTCGATGTGCCATCCAGGGGGAACCTGGGTAGGCCAAGTCATGGCATCGACTGCCACACCCAACATTGTACCTGTAAATAAATGCCACAAGCAAGGCTGAGTATACTAATACTCAGCAAGGCTTACCCGTCGGGTGAAAACTACATCACCGACATCTAGACATGAGAGGCTTTTGGCTGGTGGGTTTGTTTGCCAAAAAGCAACTAAAAGTAGATCCTTGCTTTCATAGTTTTAGCATCATATTCTAGTAGATTTAACCATTCTAGATTAGCATCCTCTCTAAGCATACATGTGGTGCAATACAATTTAATTCATACAACAAGTTCATCAATCTCATAGTTCCACTTGTTACTCAATGCAGCAAGGCGGTCAAGCAGTCTCATTAACCGCGAGAAGCGGACAGTTCGAACCGAATTTTGCTACCTGGCCAGGGGAAACCCAACACACACGGATAATGCTTGCTATAAAAGGTACAAGCACTTCCCAACCTTTCCCATCGATCCACAATTCGGATCCGAATCCACCTTCCTTAGGATAGAGGTTTACTGCTTCACTCACAGTCTCACGCATATATCCACAAGTGTACGGCAGGGGAAAATAAAGTTTCCAAGGAGAGATGGCTATCGGCCCTAGCTGCTTCAATCTGGTACCGGGCTTACCGATTCCCATATATCGGCAAGCATGTGGTACGTTCAAAAACTTGACACACTCAACCACACGTTTCGACCTTAAATCAATTATCATACACGGACGGGAGATCTACATCTATCATCCCGCCCGTCAATCCTTATGATTCCAACATAAGTAAAGACAAGCAACTCCTATGTCTCGCGAGTGACAGGAAATCACTCGACTTGTAACGGACCTAAAGCAATGCCCTATCGATCCTTTCATACTAGTGTTGCAAGTCATAGGTACTAGAAATGTGCAGCTAAGGTATCCAATCAACTCCTTGAAACGTAAATGCACAAGCATAGGGAATTCATAGATGCGTAAACTTAAAGGTTAGGTTATGCTCCGGGGCTTGCCTTCTTGCTCCAGCTAGGGGTTAGCCTCCGGGTTGACTTCTACTTCGTTGGCACCTCCCTCCGGGATTCCTTCTTCGTCGGCGGGGATGAGATGGTAGGTGCCGTCCGGAATAGCGCCTTCTACATGAGATGCATAACTTATTGTGGCTGCCTATTGATTCCAAAATTAAGGCCTTGAAGGCCATATTCACCTAGACATGCTTAAGTACTATTCTTTCCTTCACAAAAATAGAGTAGGGGGGGTGTGGAAAATTTTTATTCATCTTTGAT
Organism: Digitaria exilis; assembly: GCA_015342445.1. Taxonomy (NCBI): domain Eukaryota; kingdom Viridiplantae; phylum Streptophyta; class Magnoliopsida; order Poales; family Poaceae; genus Digitaria; species Digitaria exilis. The sequence goes on along the minus strand of JACEFO010000752.1, from coordinate 16,055 downwards.
GGTGATTGTGTACATATATAAAAGAATTTCCATTTATTATTTGAAGTTTAGGTGCTGTTCTTGGAATTTTAGACTTTCCTTATTTTATTCTAACTAATTATCAAAAAGGTTTATTCTTTTATATAATTCAATTCCACATTAATTCCTTCTCATTTTTGTTTCTCATTTTCTGTTTATCCTTTTCATCTATAAACTTTATGACAGCTACTGGAGTATAAGAGCTAGGCTCACTCCAAAATTTAGCAAAATCTGAGCTACACAAAATTTATTAAAAATAGCACAAGTTGCTGCCTACAGAAATGAAATAAATTCATATAAAATTGAAAATACATCCAAATCAGGAAATTTTCCTACCAGAGCTAGTCATGAGTACAAGGACGGCTCTGGCCAAGTGGTGGCTCAAAACAACCCTTGGACAGTCCTCAATAAATTATGTTTTGCATTTTTAACAGATGTGTTAACAAGTTTTTAGGCCTCTGGAGAAAAATGGTGATTTTTAGCTACATGGATTATTTTTAACAATTTCTGGACTACAAAAAGACAGGAAACACTTTTTAATTCATAACCAAAGCTACACTCCAAATTTTTAGGTCCCCTTTGGACACAAGGTGTCCAAAGTCACTGCAAAGAACATATCCAAAGCTCAGCCCTAGCGGGCTCTGGATTTGAAATGGTGCACAAGTTTCTAAATTTACAGTTTGAATTTTAATTCAAAAATGGTTCACCAAAAGTATATACATGCTTGAATGAGATTGGAGTTTACAACCTCACGAGCCCAGGGAGTATTTTTGTGCATTTTTCTGATTTTTGTACGATTTTTAATGGATTTTACAAGATTCGGAAAAAATAGATCTAGGTTTAAGAATCTTTTTACGCTGGAGACCCTAGAACTTTTAAAACTTCGCGAACAGGTCCCTGACTTTTACACTGGGAACCCTGGAAAAACGAAGACGATGAACATATGCCCTCGGCTCGTCGCCGGAGTTGCGCCGGCCAAACGACGGCGAGCTAGGGTCGGGGAAGTGGGGGAAAAGAACCAGGGGCTCACCACGAGTCGATTGGTGGCGGTTGGGAGGCCGGGGGATGCTCGGAGTTCGCCGGCGACGTGCGGTGGCGGCGCGGCCGCCGAGAGCTCGATTCCGGCGAGGGTAGTGGGTCTCGTCGGGGTTGGAGGGGTCCTAGAGCACCAATGGAGCTCGGGGAAGCTGTTGGCGTGCTCGGTTGACCTCGGGGACGGCTCGGCGTAGGGTCTCGACGTGAGGGTGCTCCGGCGGTCGAAAAATGGAGATTTGGGGGAAATCTCGATTTCTCGCCGGAGGATTGAGGAGGGCTCGCGAGAAGTGGGGGAAATGGGAGCTAGGGTAGAGGTCTAGCTCTGTGCGCGAGGAATTTGGGAATGGTGGAGAGTGGAGGGCGAATTTCACTTCGAAGCTCGGCTCGGTCCGCGCGGCGCGAGGTTGAAGACGACGGGAGCGAGCGCGAGGGAGTGAACTGGAGGAGTGCGCGAGCTAGACGAGTGTGTGAGTGGCTCGGTGGAGTGCCTTGGCACGCTAGAGAGGGGTCGTGCGGCCTCGGGAGCGTGCGAGCGGAGCGACAGCGACGCGACGCGCCATTGAAGCTCGCCCGAGCTCGAACAGAGCGCGCGCGACGGTTGGGCGAGGAGGATCGTGGCGTGAGGGAGTAGAAGATCTCCTGCAGAGCATCTTGGAGCGTAGCGGGAGGAATCTAGCGTGGAGTGGTCTCTGCACGCGAGCGCGGCGACGGCTACGGTGGCGCTCCGCCCGCCATGATGGCGTTCGCTCGGCGCGAGGCGGCAGCGCGCTATCGAGTGCGACGCGATGGCACGGGAGGGAAGTCGGACAACCGCGTGACGACAAGCGCCAGCGGCCGCTGCGGCTTGGATGGCCTGGCGAGGCCTCCGCCGCTCGCCGGCCACGTGGCGGCCGACTCCCGGCCGGAGCAGTGGCGCGCCAGGGCCACTGTTGGGCGCCCGTGGAGCTCCTTTGCCTCTTTTCAATTTTCTCCAAAAATTTGAACTGGACATGAAAAAGTGTGAAAATAAAAGTTGGAGTTTGAGAGGTGGGACACAACTTTCTTTTTGGGGTGAGCCTAAAATTTCAAATTTTTCAAGCTCAAACAACCCAAATTCAAAAAGGTGTCCAGAACTATATTTCGAGTTTTTGAGGGGCTAAACTACAAAATTTTCAAAAGTTCCAAACAGTGACTAGGCCTTATTTGTGATGACTAATAACTTTTAGTTTTGGAGATTTTCAAGTTTAGTACAAAATTCTTGAGATTTCAGTTAGGTGTCAAACATCCTTTGTTTTTTTGAATTTCCATTTGAATTTTTGATGGATTTTTGAATTCCAACCCATAATTCCCTTTTGCACTTGTTTTAAGTGTACTTTTAATACTGTTACATCGGAGATGTCACACATCCCCGCCGACGGAGAAGGCATCCCGGAGAACGGTGCCGGCGAAGGAACAATCAACCCGGAGGCTAACCCCCAGTTAGAGCAAGAAGGCAAGCCCCGGAGCATGAATTCCCTATGCTTGTGCATTTACGTTTCAAGGAGTTGATTGAATACCTTAGCTGCACATTCCTAGTACCTATGACTTGCAACACTAGTATGAAAGGCCGCGTCGAGCCGAGCTCGAGCTTCGTCGCCGCAAACCGAAATCCCCCGCGAACCCCTCCACGATTTCCCAATCCCCCGCACGTGAAGCTCACTCACTCACCTAGCTAGCCGCTCGAACACTCCCCAGCTTGAATCGATCCATACACGGTGGGAAATCCGAGTTTCCCCCGCCACTCTCCATTTCCGCCATGAACACCACCTCCACGTCGAGCTCCATACTCCGGCCATCATCGTCTCCAGCAAGCCCCACGACGAGCTCCGCCATCGACCGGTGAAGCTCCCACGCCTCTCCGCGCCTCATCTCGACCACCGCAGCCGGCTATCTGTGGCGGACCACTCTGAAATTATTCCAAGTTAAGTACCTCGGGACCACTAATCAAGTAGTCAGGCACTTAATCCGGAATAAGCTGGAGCGCCGTCGGATTAAACCCGATTAAACCACGTACTTTTCTCGATCGAAACAACAGCACGCCCACACGAAGGTGAGTTCCAGAGATTACAACATTCCACAAATTGACATACACAATAGAATCTCAAAGTTATTACAAACCAAGTTCAAATTTAAATCAGAGTATCAAAGTCTTGCAGCGGAAATAAAGTTCATTGCAGCGGAAGATAATCTAACGACGATACAAATAACACCATGCTGAAGCCTGCCACGGTGCTACTCCTCCCGATCCTCGGCAGAGGACGGAACCCATTCGATGTGCCATCCAGGGGGAAACTGGGTAGGCCAAGTCAAAGCATCGACTGCCACATCCAACATGGTACCTGTAAATCAATGCCACAAGCAAGGCTACAAGTTAATTATCCAAGACTAGAGCCATTATAGTTCCAACGGCGGCGAACAGGTTCCTGGGTTGCCGCTTTAAGAACCGGACCTTACGGAGAGACATTAGAACAAAGCACGAAGCACATGCTCTAATTCCCTAGACCAAACCTTTTAGAGACATTAGAACAAAGCACACAACACATGCTCTAGTTCCCCGAACCATGTTGCTAAAAAGCATCTTTTAACCATCATTGAAGTGAACCATTAGTTCAATATTGACATTAAAAATAAATGTTGGTTGCAGCGCGTAGCATTGACTAACCATAATGCATAAAACCCTGGGTAAACAAGGAATAAGGTAAAGACTAGGAACATCCTTAATGGTTAACAGTACTAGACACATGCATATGATTTATGTGATTAATCGGCGTATAGGTAACAAGGATGGTCCGTGTTATACTTGCCTTCCTCAGTGAACTACTGCTGCTCCTGCTCTTCGAGAACGGGATCGTCGGCGAACTCGAACGGCTCGTCAACTACTCACATCGATCACCACACAAGCATCCACACATACATGCAAACAAGATATTTAATTAGAACAGTATACCAAGCATAAACAAAAGATGAAAAGAAGGCTTTAGAGTTACTCTACGCTTCACTACGAACATGTGAGCGCGAAAATCACTCAAACCGGAGTTAAAACGGAGAAACTACGCTTAAAACGGGCTCTAGGGGCTTGCTGGTAAAGGTTTTAGGCTTTCAGGGGTGTTTTTTTTTGAAAGAAACCAGTGACCTAAAACATAATTTCATATAAAAACTCGAGGGCTGCGGGGTAAAACTGCCATCTAGGACGGCGGGCACTATTTTTCAAAAGAGTAGGGGCTAAACCGAAAGAAAAAGGACTTGGTTGTAAATACTTTTGAACTGCGCTGGACCACGGGTTGATTTCCAGAAAACAGAGGGGCTCTTTTGTAAAACAGGCACGGCGGCGTCTAAATGCTGACGTGGGCTGATGTCACGGTGGACCGGACCATGGACCGGCCCTGAACCACGGCTCACGGGTTCACGGTGAACCGGCTCGGTTTAAATCGGTTTCAGATCTAGGCCGTTAGATCTAGATCGAACGGCGGAAAACAGATCGGGCGCTGAGGTCACCGGAGCACGGCGGCGCCACTCACGGCCGCGGCGGGGCTTCGCCGGAATCGAGCGCCGACGGCGCTACAGAGCTCCAAAGCTCGCCGCGAAAGGTCCTAGAGAGAGAGGGGGCGATGGCGAACTCGTTTTGGGGGTCCTACTCGAGGATTGGGCGACGGTGAAAGCTATCGACGCGCGGCGGCGGAGCGAGTACTCCAGCGAGGTCGCACGCGTGCGGGAGGTAAAGAGGAAGAGGGGTTTTGGGCTCGGCGAGTTCCTCACCACACCGCAAAGCTCCTGGATGAGTTCTTGGCGGCGAGACGGGCTCGAGACGACAGCGGCGCTCGGGGCTAGGTTAAAGGCGGCGGCGGCTAGGGTTTGTGGCACGGCTCGAGAGGGGGAGGGTTGTTGCGCTTAAATAGACCGGCCGAGGTCTCCTTGGCGTGCATGCCAAGCTCGCGTGGAGTCCGGGCACGGCACAGCGACGCGGCGGCGCGGATTCGACGGCGGCGCGGTGTCCCGCTCGGCTACGGCTGGAGGAAGAAGGAGGAGCTGACGGGTGGGCCCAAGTCGTCAGTCGCTGCGGAGGAGAGGGCGCGGGCGGGCGGGCTGCAGCTGGGCCGCGCGGCTTGCTGGGCTGCGCAGAGGAGAGAGGGAAGATGGGCCGTGGAAAGAAAAGAAAAGAAGCTGGGCCGCGCGGAAAAAAAAGAAAGGGGCTGGGCTGCTGGGCTGAAAAGGAGAAGGAAAAAGAGAGAGAAAGAAAAGATTTTTCTTTTATTCAAACACTCATTTAAGTTCAAATTCAAATTCAAATTTGAATTCAACAATCAAAAATAAATGCACTAGCATGAATGCAACAATAATGTTTCTATACCCTATATTTGCTTTTAATTATTCAAAATTTTGTTTTTCCTACATTATTTATGAGCACTTGAATATAAAAAGCCAATTAATTACTAAATTTTAAATAGGGCATTTTTAGCCTAAAACTCTCACTAGCAAGCCCCTAGAGCCCGTTTTAAGCGTAGTTTCTTCGTTTTAACTCCGAATTGAGTGATTTTCGCGCTGACGTGTTCATAGTGAAGCATACAGTAATTATAATGCCTTCTTTTCATCTTTTGTTTATGTTTGGTGTACTGTTCTAATTAAATACCTTGTTTGCATGTATGTGTGGATGCTTGTGTGGTGATCGATGTGAGTAGTTGACGAGCCGTTCGAGTTCGCCGACGACTCCGTTCCTGAGGAGCAGGTGCAGCAACAGTTCGTTGGGGAAGGCAACTATAACACGGACAATCCTTGATTACCTATACACCATTTAATCATATGTTCATATGCATGTGTCTAATATTGATATACACTAAGGATGTTCCTAGTCTTTATCTTATTCCTTGTTTACCTGGGTTATATGCATTATGGTTAGTGTTTGCTACGCGATGCAACCAACATTTATTTAAATGTTAATATTGAATTAATGACTCACTTCAATGATGACTAAAAGATGCTTTTTAGCAACATGGTTCAGGGAACTAGAGCATGTGCTTCGTGCTTTGTTCTAGTGTCTCTATAAGGTTTGGTCTAGGAAATTAGAGCATGTGCTTCGTGCTTTGTTCTAATGTCTCTCTGTAAGGTCTAGTTCTTAAAGCGGCAACACAGGAACTTGTTCGCCGTCGTTTGAACTATAATGGCTCTGGTCTTGGATAATTAGCTTGTACGTCTCTAGCTCGCCAGTGGTTACCGGAAGGCGTATGTGGGGAGCATGGGTGAGAGTATAGTTTGATCCATCAAGGACGGATTTATCCGTTGGCTATGTCTCGTTAGGCAAAGTCCTGTGATGTAAGCGCCAGATGTACGGCAGTTTCACACGTTGCGATGATTGCGCCTCGCTCTGGATGCCATTGACCCCCTCACGTTGCGCCCTGAGTGTACGTCAATCTCGATGCCTTGGGTTATGCTGCCTATGTTGAACCAAAACGGCTACTGTGCTTGTTAGGTGTTTTGTGAAAGTCCTTGTAGCATAAGTTCTTTTCTTTTGGATTTATGTGACCTATGGGTAAAGGGCGAAACATCTACAGAGTGTTAATCTATCATGATAGCCGTGCTCACGGATACGAGCGGCCTGGATCCTTGTTGATTAGAAGATGATGTTGAGGTTGATGTTGGAATATTCTATAATTATTTATACACTATTATTAATGGGTTTATACTTGGATTCTACTCATTTCTAGTAATTTGGTCGATAATAAAATGAAACAACTAAAAGTGCTAATGCAGTATAACCGTGTCAAGCCTTTTATTCTTGCATAACCCGTGTTATACTTGTTAAGTAAGATGGATTACTTACACTTGCAACTATTCAACAAAATCCCGGATGGGTAACAGATGGAGCAATGAATGATCAGTCGCTTGCTGAGTTTCCAGAGGATCTGCCGTACTTCTAGCTGTGTTCAACCAGTCGGTGTCCCCGTGGCTTATGAGGCTCTACTAGTTATAAAACATTTGCGATTATTAAGACTTCCGCTGTGTTATTTGTTTAAGACTATGTCTTGTGTTAGACTCTGATGTAAACTATTTTATTCGAGCATTGTGTTCTCTGTGATTCAATATTTGTAATCTATATGTGTTTTGTGGACATCCTAGGCACGCATATAGAAGCAATCGGATTTCTTGGAAATCTGGGTGTTACAAAGTTGTTATCAGAGCCGTGCTGACTGTAGGATCACAGCCTAGATAGAACGGTCGATTAGATTTTGCTTAATCCTTGTTCTTTTGTTATTTTCTACCTTGGAGTTGAGTATCTATTGAAAAATGGTGTTCTATCCTACCTCTGTCCATTGTGAAAAAGTTTCTAACTTTGTCTACTCGTTCATCTTGTTTCTATAGCTGGCTCGCACGAGGCAGAACCCCCGCAGGCCCAAGATGTCGGAACTCCCGTACTGCGTCGTAGAGTACCCGCTGAAGAGGCAGAACCCGGACACCTACAGGGACTGGGTGCAGATGCGCAAGCAACAGGAGCTTCAGAGACAGCAGGTCGCAGAGGGGGCACAACAGGAGCCTGAAGAGGAGGAACCCGAGGAGCGAGAGCCTGAGACCTTGGAGTCCGCAGTAAGTGGGCAAGAAGACCAGATGGTGGACGCAACCGATGATGAAGAGGTGGACACCAACATTGGAGACGCATCCGATGATGATGAAGTGCCCCGGAGCCCTACACCTGTCCTGTCTCCGCGCTAGATAGCTCCACGCACGCTCCGGTGGATCGTCTACAAGTTCGTTCGGGATGGAGGCGACCACTTCTACCACAACAGGCTTCTCCGAGTGCTTCGTACCCGCTACCGCTTTGGTCGTGTTGGAGTGGAGTACCGCAGTGAGTGGTGGACGCATGTTCTCTACCGCAGCTTCTGGAGGACCGCAGTGCACGTGAGGGTGACCGATGAGGTGGCAAGGGCTGCTCGTGAGATATCGGTTCACTACGCTATGTCTAACCGTGATACCCAGGAGGCAGGGATCGCTGATGCTGCATGCCAAGCCTACCACGTCTACCATCACAAGTGCTTCGCCAAGATCAAGGATGAGCCAGAGAGGTACCACCCCCACCGCAAGAGTGGTGTCACAGCTTGCACCATCGCGTCTACCGCGAACGTTCAAGACCCCCAGCTTGCTTCTACAGTGGCGCATGTGGCTACTCTCAACATAGAGTTTGATGCTGTGTCTGATGAGAATGCCATGCTGAGGAGGAAGCTCACCGCCATGCAGGAGAAGAATGAGGAGCTGCAGCACCAGTTGGGAGGACCCGCACCCCGCAGCCCAGAGTACCGTGGAGAGTCACCACAGCGCAGGAAGCCACGCTACAACTCCCCTGCCGCCCACACCACCGTCGATCCCTAGATGCTTCTATGAAGTTGTAATAGGGATCGAGTAGTACGTTTTGAGTAAAAAAAAAAGAGTCGAGTCTTAGTGTGTCGAGTCGTGTGTGAACCATGTCTTTAAATGTTTGGATGATTTATTATTATGCTTATGTGTGATTCTTTGTAATGATTGTGATGAGCGTGGATGAAAGTCTGCAATCATCTAGTATTGGATTAAGGTGGAAGAAATTTAATGATTAAATAGTTGGGTTCTTAATCTCTTTTGCACATCATCTATTATCTTTCCTGTCACTTGAGTACCCTATCTTGTCAGTGGTTTGCTTCTGTTCTTAACACTGGTTCAGATATGACTGTGAAAGTGAATATTGGGGTTTTGATCACTAATTGTTTAATAAATGACAGATGGTTGGGACAAGAGGATCGTCGGGTGCTGGCAACCAGAACCAGCCGCCCACCATGGAGGATCTGGTCCGCATGTAGACGCAGACGATGCAGCAGTTGACTCAGGCCATAGCTTTGATGCAGCAGAACCTGCAGAATCCACCTGTTCAGCCACCTCCCCAGCCCATTAGGGACAAGAGGGGAGAATTCTTGAAGGGGCGCCCACCAAAGTTCTCCCGCGCCAAGGACCAGATGGAAGCTGAAGACTGGATCAAGGCAGTGGAGAGACAGCTCGACATTGCTCAGTGTGATGACAGGGAGAAGGTGCTCTACGCCTCAGGACAGTTTGAAGGAGCTACTCTAGACTGGCAGGAGGCGTACCAATATGCGCAACCCAATCGCAACCAAATCACCGGCAGCAGTTCAGTGACGACTTCCGTGCTCACCATGTGCCTGAGGGGCTGATGATACTGAAGAAGGAGTTCCTAGCTCTGAAGAAGGAATGAGTGTCACTGCCTATCGTGACAAGTTCCTTGAGCTGGCCCACTACGCACCAGATTAGGTGTCCACAGACCGGAAGAGGCAGACTCGCATCCGGGGTGGACTCCAGGATGCCTTGCAGCTGCAGTTGATGTGCATCACCTTTGCAACCTTCGGCGAGTTGGTTGATGGTGCCCTAATGGTGGAGCACAAGCGCCTTGAGATAGAGGACAAGAAGAGGAGAATCATGAACCAACAGTCTGGCAGCAATGTTCGTTCCCGCTACAATCCCCAGCAGGTGAATCAGCAGCGCACTCAGGGACAGTCAAGCCTTCTGAATCGCAGCCAGAACCAGCAGCGTCCCTAGTATCCCCCACCACCATAGCAGCAGCAGTGCTACCAGAACGTGCAGCAGAACACTCAGGCTTCACGCACCACTCAGGCTACCACCATTCCTGTCGGCCCATGGGCATGCTACCACTGTGGTGAACAGGGACACTATGCTAACTCTTGTCCCCGGAAGGTCCAGAACTCCACTGGTCAGAATAGCAACCAGAAGACAGGACCACAACCAGCTTAGAATGGGAATCAGCAGCAGGCACAGGGAACCGTGGCCAGTAGAACTACGCCAAGGGCAGGCTCAACCATGTGGGAACAGAAACTGCAGAAGGAGCCATAGATGTGGTAGTTGGTACGTTTCCAGTCAACTCACAACCTGCTACAATTTTGCTTGAGTCTGGAGCTTCGCATGCTTTTATATCTGCTGAATTCGTGAAAAAGAACTTGATGCTTATGCAACCTATGGGGAATACCATGTTGGTTAACTCACCGGGGGGAGAACTTCGGGCCACATTACATTGTCCTAATGTAGCAGTTAACATAAGGGGGGTAGACTTCTTAGCACACCCTATAGTCCTAAAAAACTCTATCGGAATGGATCTCATCTTGGGAATGAGCTGGCTAGCGAAGTACGAAGCCGTCTACAGTGTTCCAAGCGTGCAATTCAGTTAGTGGCTCCATCCGGAGAGAAGATTGAGTATTAGGCAATCAAATCCTCAGAGACCGGTCAAGGCTTTGGAGGAAATGGGGAGGGTCACCGGGAACAAAGTCATACGTGTGTGCAAGGTTCAATGGAAACGTCATTCAGAAGGTGAAGCAACTTGGAAAAGGGGAGGATGATCTCAAGGCAGAATATCCGTATCTCTTCCAATCCACTTCCGAATCTCGAGGACGAGATTCATTTTAAGGGGGGTAGATTTGTAACACCCTAAAAATGGCCTTATTTAAAATTTAGTAATTAAATTACTTTTTATATTAATGTGCTCATAATTAATATAGGGAAAATAAAATTTTGAGAAAATAAAAGAAAATATAAGGAATAGAAACATTATTGTTGCATTCACGCTGGAGCATTTCTTTTTGATTATTGAATTCAAATTTGAATTTGAATTTGAATTCAAAAGAGTGTCTGAATAAAAGAAAAACATGTTTCTCTCTCTCTCTCTTCCAGCCCGGCCCATTCTTTCCCTCCTTCTCCTAAGCGCAGTGGCGGCCCAGCTTCTCCTTCTCTCCATCGCGCGGCCCAGCTAGGAGCCCAGCTCAGCCCAGCAGCGCGCCAGCCAATCCTCTCTCCGCTGTCGCTGACGCGCCGACCCCACCCGTCAGCCTCGTCGCCTACCTCTAGTCGTGCGTGAGCCGAACTCTTCCGCCCGATCTGCAACCGCGTCCCGAGCTTCCCACGCAAGGAAAGGGGCCACCGCTTGGACCTATTTAAGCGCCGCATCCGCCTCTCTCTATGTGGCGGACCACTCCGAAATTATTCCAAGTTAAGTACCCACGGACCACAAATCAAGTAGTCAGGCACTTAATCCGGAATAAGCTGGAGCGCCGTCGGATTATACCCGATTAACCATGTACTTTTCACGATCGAAACAACACGCGCGCCCACACGAAGGTGAGTTCCAGAAATTACAACATTCCACAAATTCAACTTACATAAATAGTATCATCAAGTTATTACAAACCAAGTTTGAATTTCAAATAAAAGTACGAGAGTTCATTGCAGCGGAAAAATTAAACTAACGACGATACATAGCAACACCATAATGAAGCCGGCCATGGTGCTACTCCTCCCGATCCTCGACAGAGGACGAAACCCACTCGATATGCCAGCCAGGTGGAACCTGGGCAGGCCAGGGACGGAATTCACCGCCTCCTCCAAAGTAGTACCTGAAATAATTGCCACAAGCAAGGCTGAGTATACTAATACTCAGCAAGACTTACCCGTCAGGTGAAAACTACTCCACCGACTTCTAGACATGAGAGGCTTTTGGCTGGTGGGTTCGTTTGCCAGAAAGCAACTAAGAGTGGATCCTTACTTTCATGATTTTAGCATCAATTTCTAATAGCGTTAACCATTCTAGATTAGCATCCTCTCTAAGCATACAAGTGGTGCAATACAATTTAGTACATACAACAAGTTCATCATCCTCATAGTTCCACTTGTTACTCAATGCAGCACAGCGGTCAAGCAGTCTCGTTAACCGCGAGAAGCGGACAGTTCGAACCGAATTTTGCTACCTGACCAGGGAAAACCCAACACACATGGATAATGCTTGCTATAAAAGGTACAAGCACTTCCCAACCTTTCCCATCGATCCACAATTTGGCGCTGGGTCCATTCCCTTAGGATAAAAGTTTACCGCTTCACTCACGGCATCACACATATATCCACTTGTGTACGGCAAGGGAAACAAAATATGTCCAAGGAGAGATGCCTATCGGTCCTAGCTGTTTCCATCCGGTACCGGGCTTACCGATTCCCATAGGTCGGCATGTGCGTGGTACGTTCAAAAACTTGACACACAGAACCACACGTTTTGACCTTAATCAGATTATCATACACGGACGGGAGATCTATACATACCATCCCGCCCGTCCATCCTTATGATTACAACATAAGTAAAGACAAGCAACTCTTATATCTCGCGAGTGACAGGAAATCACTTGACTTGTAACGGTCCTAAAGGCATTGCTCCAATGACCCTTTCATACTAGTATTTCAAGTCATGGTACTAGAATCATGCAACTAGGGTATTCAAACAACTCCTTGAACGTAAATGCACAAGCATAAATAATTCATAGTTGCACAATTTAAAACTAGGTTATGCTCTGGGGCTTGCCTTCTTGGCTATGCCGGCATCAGACTCCGGGTCAATTACAATCACGTTGGCACCACCTTCGGGAGCTTCTTCTTCGTTGGCGGGGACGAGGTTGTAGGTGCCATCAGCGAGAGCGCCTTCTACATGAGATGCACAAGTTTTAAGAGTTGTTGCTGGTTTTTAGTCTAAAGGCTAAGGCACTTGAAGGCCATATTCACCTAGACATACAAGTGGTTTATTATTTTCTTCACGGAATTAGAGAAAGTGTGTGTGGTGTAAGTTTTATGCTTTTATGATGGTGATTGTGTACACATATAAAACAATTCAAACCATTATTTCTATACAAGTGTGTAGTTCTGGAATTTCAACTTCACATGCACCATTTTTGATCAATTATCATAAGTGATCTATTTCTTTTTCATAAAACTCAATTCTACTCTAGTTCCTTCTCATTCTTTGTTTCTCTGTTTCTATTCATCCTTTTTATCCACAAACTTTATGACAGCTGCTGGAGTATATGTGGCGGACCACTCCGAAATTATTCCAAGTTAAGTACTCTGGGACCACTAATCGAGTAGTCAGGCACTTAATCCGGAATAAGCTGGAGCGCCGTCGGATTAAACCCGATTTAACCACGTACTTTTCTCGATCGAAACAACAGGCATGCCCACACAAAGGTGAGTTCCAGAGATCACAACATTCCACAAATTTAACATACATAACTAGTATCTCGAAGTTATTACATACCAAGTTCGAAATTTAAATCAGAGTATCAAGTTCATTGCAGCGGAAATAAATAGTTCAATGCAGCGGAAAGATAAACTAACGACGATACAACGTAACACCATGATGAAGCCTGCCACGGTGCTACTCCTCCCGTTCCTCGGCAGAGGACGGAACCCACTCGATGTGCCATCCAGGGGGAACCTGGGTAGGCCAAGTCATGGCATCGACTGCCACATCCAACACTGTACCTGTAAATAAAAGCCACAAGCAAGGCTGAGTATACTAATACTCAGCAAGGCTTACCCGTCAGGTGAAAACTACATCACCGACATCTAGACATGAGAGGCTTTTGGCTGGTGGGTTTGTTTGCCAAAAAGCGACTAAAAGTAGGTCCTTGCTTTCATAGTTTTAGCATCATATTCTAGTAGATTTAGCCATTCTAGATTAGCATCCTCTCTAAGCATACAAGTGGTGCAATACAATTTAATTCATACAACAAGTTCATCAATCTCATAGTTCCACTTGTTACTCAATGCAGCAAGGCGGTCAAGCAGTCTCATTAACCGCGAGAAGCGGACAGTTTGAACCGAATTTTGCTACCTGGCCCGGGGAAACCCAACACACACGGATAATGCTTGCTATAAAAGGTACAAGCACTTCCCAACCTTTCCCATCGATCCACAATTCAGATCCGAATCCACCTTCGTTAGGATAGAGGTTTACTGCTTCACTCACAGTCTCACGCATATATCCACAAGTGTACGGCAGGGGAAACAAAAGTTTCCAAGGAGAGATGCCTATCGGCCCTAGCTGCTTCAATCTGGTACCGGGCTTACCGATTCCCATATATCGGCATGCATGTGGTACGTTCAAAAACTTGACACACTCAACCACACGTTTCGACCTTAAATCAATTATCATACACGGACGGGAGATCTACATCTACCATCCCGCCCGTCCGTCCTTATGATTCCAACATAAGTAAAGACAAGCAACTCCTATGTCTCGCGAGTGACAGGAAATCACTCGACTTGTAACGGACCTAAAGCAATGCCCTATCGATCCTTTCATACTAGTGTTGCAAGTCATAGGTACTAGAAATGTGCAGCTAAGGTATTCAATCAACTCCTTGAAACGTAAATGCACAAGCATAGGGAATTCATAGATGCATAAACTTTAAAGGTTAGGTTATGCTCCGGGGCTTGCCTTCTTGCTCTAGCTGGGGGTTAGCCTCAGGGTTGATTGTTCCTTGGCCGGCACCGTTCTCCGGGGTGCCTTCTCCGTCGGCGGGGATGAGAAGGTAGAAGCCGTCCGGAATAGCGCCTTCTACATGAGATGCATAACTTTATAGTGGCTGCCTAGTGATTCCAAAACTAAGGCCTTGCAGGCCATATTCACCTAGACATGCTAAAGTACTACTTTCTTCTTTATAAAATTAGAGGAGGGGTGTGGAAAATTTTTACGCATCTTTGATGGTGATTGTGTACATATATAAAAGAATTTCCATTTATTATTTTGAAGTTAGGGTGCTGTTCTGGAATTTTAGACTTTTCCATGTTTTATTTTAATTAATTATCAAAAAGGTCTATTCTTTTATATAACTCAATTCCACTTCAATTTCCTCTCATTTTTGTTTCTCATTTTCTGTTCATCCTTTTTATTTATAAACTTTATGACAGCTACTGGAGTATAAGAGTTAGGCTCACTCCAAAATTTAGCTAAAACTGAGCTACACAGAATTTATTAAAAATAGTTCAAACTGCTGCCTGCAGAAACAAGATAAATTCATATAAAATCGAAAATACATCCAAATCAGGAAATTTTCCTACCAGAGCTAGTCATGAGTGCAGGGAGGGCTCTGGCCAAGTGGTGGCTCAAAATAACCTTTGGACAGTCCTCAACAAATTTCTATCCGAAAACACATATCTATTTATTTGCGAGTCTAAACGGAGCAAAAATTAATTTTTGCATTTTTAACAGATGCGCTAATAAGTTTTTAGGCCTCTGGAGAAAAATGGTGATTTTTAGCTCCACGGATTATTTTTAATAATTTCAGGACTGCAAAAAGACAGAAATCACAAATTAATTCATAACTGAAGCTACAGTCCATATTTTTAGGTTCCCTTTGGACACAAGGTGTCCAAAGTCATAGCAAACAACATATCCAAAGCTCAGCCCTAGCGGAGCTCTGGATTTGAAATGGTGCACAAGTTTCTAAATTTACAGTTTGAATTTTAGTTCACAAATGGTTCACCAAAAGTATATACATGCTAAATGAGATTGGAGTTTACAATCTCTCGAGTCCAGGGAGTATTTTTGTGCATTTTTCTGATTTTTGTACGATTTTTAGCGGATTTTACAAGATTCGGGAAAAATAGATCTAGGTTTAAGAATCTTTTTACGCTGGAGACCCTAGAACTTTTAAAACTTCACGAACAGGTCCCTGACTTTTACACTGGGGACCCTGGAAAAATGAAGACGATGAACATATGCCCTCGGCTCGTCGCCGGAGTTGCGCCGGCCAAACGACGGCGAGCTAGGGTCGGGGAACTGGGGGAAAAGAACCAGGGGCTCACCACGAGTCGATTGGTGGCGGTTGGGAGGCCGGGGGAAGCTTGGAGTTCGCCGGCGACGTGCGGTGGCAGTGCAGCCGCCACGAGCTCGATTCCGGCGAGGGTAGTGTGTCTCGTCGGGGTTGGAGGGGTCCTAGAGCACCAGTGGAACTTGGGGAAGCTGTTGGCGAGCTCGGTTGACCTCGGGGATGGCTCGGCGTAGGGTCTCGTCGTGAGGGTGCTCCGGCGGCCGAAAAATGGAGATTTGGGGGAAATCTCGACTTCTCGCCGGAGAGTTGGGGAGAGCTCACGAGAAGTGGGAGAAATGGAAGCTAGTGAAGGGGTCT